>JAUYWH010000012.1:21703003-21734195 GCA_034779795.1 Ctenopoma multispine | reverse complement strand
CACACACACACTCACACACACACACACACACACACACACACACACACACACACACACACACACACACACACACACACGCACACACATTTTCTTACTTGTCTGCATCTCAACTTTCACATCGCTACCACAGGATGGAGCAAAATGAGGACAAATTGATATGAATCCGAAGGAAACAGGCCAAGGGGTAAAAAAAAAAAAAAGGTAGTGGCGCCCGCCTGCAAAGAAACAGAAGGCATAAATCCACTGATATACTGCTGTGGTGTTCGCTCTGGAAGCGTGTCCATTCCTCATTACGATGCCTATAATGGTTATACAGGAGGTACTTCTAGGACAACTCAAGGTCACACCAGCATCACATGCACTGGATCATGCTCTTTGATGTAGAATTTACCATCAGTATAGATTCCCAATAAAATGACTAACAATTTAATTTAAGCTCATTGACTGAAGTTTCTCCAGCAGACTCTATGTTTCTGACTGATGTTTCCATAGTCTATACGTAATACAAATAACGGCTAACAGAGTCAACCTGAGATAAGTCATCTGTCTCGCCTATAGGCACAGTCCAGACATAATGCTCTACAGGCGGTGTGGTGCAACGCACGCTGAATACCCTGTGGCTTAAAACAGGAGCCGGCAGTAAACTGAGACAAACCTCATCTCGGTTAAAGGCAGTTGCCTTTCATAGTGGTTCTCTAGCCCTGAGCTGCTAGGTCCAAAACAAAGCCAGTCAATCTAATCATGAGAAAAGGTGAGCGAGGAGGGCAGGTAAAAAATGGAGGGAGGGAGCCTGAGAAAGAGCCTTTTTGTGTATATGTGTGCAATTGTGCATGAGAGCGAGTGAGTGGGAGATAGAGCTTTGCAGCATCAATACTATGAACTCTGAGGCCTCTGACTGGCTCTGTTGAGAGGTGTTTATTTGTCTGAAACCAAAAATCATCCTGTCTGATGCTTTCACCGTCTGGGAGAATAACTAAGAGAGATGCTAGTATCAGCCTTTTCTTGGCCCACTCTTAAACCTCTTCTCTGCTTTAGTATTGAAATATGGGCATACTTATTTTTGCATATACAGAAGCACCTGCAAGTACAAAGGTTTACTTACACAGACAAATACTTGTATTCAGTAAAATTTAAAAAACCGTGCTCTTTAAACTCAAAGGCAAAAAAAAAAAACACCCACAGAAGCAGCGCATAGACCTAAAGGTTCATTGTGTAGGTGTGTGCAGTGAGGTGAAGTCTAGTCAGCACAACATGGCTTCTCCAAGCTGCTGCGTAGCCCTACTGCTGAGCTGCAAGTACAGTACATCTCAATTTGTTCTGGGAGGGATTAAATTCTACTGGCTTGCAAATCTTTCGAAAGCAGCATGAGAAGCACATAATGAATAAATGGAGACCGGTAAGAAATATAATAGAGCCATGTTTGAACCACTAGAATTCAGTTGGAGTCTGTATATCTGTATCTATAAGCTATCTGTGGGCAGTCTGGCAAAACCAGATATGATCGTAAATCAATGAGATCCAGCATAATTACAGGCTGCGAATCATACAAAATTGCTTATCATATTCCCATCTCTTTGTGGATGAAAGGCACATGCGCTGTAAACATCGCTGTATAGGTGAATTTTAAAAAAATCACTGTCCTCCAGCAGGAATTCGAACAAGTCTGAAGACTTATTAATATTCCCAGCATTCTAATGGCTGTTATTAATCTTTCATTCAGATCCGGACAATGACGAAAAAAGGTCTGGAGAAGGTTGAAGATCAGAGGTTGAGAAAGGACAGTTCTGTCCTAATTACCCTCATCACTCACTCTTGCTCTTAATGTATTGGATCCTCTTCCGGAAATGAAAAACCTCATCACTAGTAGCAAACTGATATCACATAGCTGACAAAGAATTTTACCAAAGAGGACAATTTCTGGGCTGTTATTTGATCGCTTTCTTCGTCAAGGTGGTCAAAGGTTAATTTAATCATTATTTGTTTGTAGAAAGAGTGGACATGCTGACGAACTAGCATTAATGCTACCGGAGATAATGATCGATTAACATTTAAATAACTGCAATACTGTTACAAAAACTCCTGTTCAGGGTTTGAACCTTATGAGAGCCAAAATGTTACTGTCTGAGTTTGAAGCGGTGTTAGCAATAGATGTGCTATGACATGCTGTCTTTAAAAAAAAAAAGAAATTGGGAGACTTTAACATGTATCACTCCAAAATGAATGGCATAATTTTACTATCTTATAACCACAGTAACCAAATAAACAGTTACTTCTAAGCATTCAGTACTAAAAATGTACAATGAAAAGGCTTATTAAACATAGACTGAGCCTCCTACTTTACTTTCAAGATTACTTTTTGCCCTTTTCAGTGTTTGGTGTAGTCCTCTTACTTCCTGAGACACTTTGCTGTAGATCAATAGCTCATCCCAAGGCCCATTAGCAAAGAGGATGAATCAAATGGGGTAGGGAAATGAAGTTTAATCTGGTTTAATCTGGAGCAGTAAACCCTTATCCTAATTGTTAGTTGTAAAGAAGACGAGTGGATTACTGTCAGTTTTTTAAATAGGGTACAAATTAGTTACAAACGTATATTTGCCTATCGTCTGTTCAGCTGCAAAATGTAAAGTTATGCAAGCCTGAAAGATGAGGACTAGACAGGACTTCAGCTAAACATCTCTGTGATATCCGTGTTTCATTGTGTCGTATGAGTATAAAATGTGTTCTAAGGAGCAAATTAGTGTTTTAGTTTTACTCTCACTTTGAAGAGTCATTAATAGTGGAGTTTTACAAAACATCGTGATTGCTTTCCTCGGCCCTGTAATGACTGTAAAGTAAAACAGGTGTCCAATCATTACACTTCCTCTTTCACCATTGTTTTCTAGTTAAAGGTGATCAATTTTCTTAAGAAATCCCTTAAGTGTTTCACTGCCTATGTTGAGTGCTTTCATTAATCAAACCACACCTTGGAGGGACGCTCGGTCTTCTGTTGTGAAATCTGAAAACGCCAGCACAACAAAAAAGCTTCATAATGTGTAAAAATGAAAGATGCTACAGCACCAGAAGAAGCAATAAGAAGAGTAACTCCCTTTGTCTTGTTTTCTGTCTGGCTTCTATGCATCTCCACGACCACCACCGCCTCTCCTCTATCTGTCAGCTCTCTCTCTAACTTTCTTTCCTCTCTATCATCTCCTCCCATTCTGCAGATCATGAAGGGCTGTGTTTGTCATCCTGCATGAGTGCAGTGTTTTTCACTCTGACCTCTACTCTGTCACTAATGAGACAGCAGCCATACTGCTTCATGCTCCCATAACCACAACTGAGACCTGGGCCAAACAATATTTGCAAACACTTCTTCAGTTTGTTTAAGCAATCTTAGGCACCAGATGTGCTGAATTTTCCACAAAGGAGACCATAATGAACATTAAATATTTATGGATTTCACTCAGACAATAAAGAGAAGTGAAAGATAATTATTATGCATGATTGGCAACTTACCTAACACTTTTGTATAAGAATTAAACAACTGAACAAAAGATATAAATAACAATTAAGTATTAGGACTCAAGTATAACATTTTGATCATATTATGCAAATACAGCCTGGTTCAAGTTTAATACCAACACCATTATACAGATATATGTTGTAAGAGTTTGGAATTCATGAAACAAAAGCCATGTCAATCTGAGAACGTATATATATCAGCAGTCCACCACACCTACACTTCTCTCCTGTTCCCTGTCATCATTGTCTGGAAACGAGTATGTGTAAGTTGGAAAACCTTTATATCAAAGCCCTCACAGCCAGAGTCCTTGCCTAACACCGTGACGTGCGTCAAATTCTTAGCTCGCCTGTCATCTCCAGGCTTCACCGTTTCATTTGCTTTGTGCTTGACCGGTCACCACAAAAAGCAAACCAGCAGGATTGTGGATGCTGTAATGGAATGAAAAATTAATAGCAGCACCACGGGGAAATTAAAAAACATGCTTTGTTTTTTGTGGAAATTTGAGAATTTTTTTAACATCTGTTAAGAATTGGAGGTGTATATTTGTACCAGTGAGGCCTTCTACAAAACATGTTTTTCAGCAATGAAAGCAAAACTTGCTAAAAAACAAGTCTTCTGCAAAAAGAAAGAAAAAGAAAAAGAAAAATGTTGGTCAGAGATAGGGGATTCAGGGAAAATGTCAGTCGAAAACAGGCTTGAATAGAAGTGACATGTACAGTGGAAACGCATTACATATGAATGAAATCATTTATACCTCTGGGGTTGAACTCCTGTCTTCACTGAAACAGGAAAGATGTGTTTGTGTCAGAAATGATGATCACGAAACCATATCTCCCATGCAGTGTGCAGCGGTGTAAAAAAACTAGATACAATACAAGTGCTGTACCTACAGTAAGTACTACATTCAAGTACTTGTATATGAGTAGTTCAATTTTCTGCTACTTTATAATTTACTCCAATACATATAAAAAAGAAATACAAGTTTTGTATGTTGCCAAGGGAAATGCTGTTAAATCTCAACAGAAATGGTGATAAAATAGCTAAGGAAGGAGTTGGTTCAGGTTGGATGATTCCTGGAAATAGCAAATAACATCATTTGGAAGTTAAAATAAACAAAGAGAATGAATTATGTAATCAGCTATTTTTCACCACTGTCAAAAAGCAGGATTTTGCTACAGCCCAGAGATATATTTCTGCAGTAAGCTTTGTTTAGACAAGAGCTGGCAGGACCACAGAACATTTTTGCCAGACCTTAATGCAGGACTCGAATGTACAGGCTGTTACTGTTAATTTTTGCATGTAATTTTAGGGCTCAGGGCTCCTACATGCAGATGAAATTAATGAGGGTTGCTTGGTTATTGTTGTCTTGCTGAGAGTTAAAAGAAAAGACTGATGCTCCCATGTATTCTAAATATTTGTCAAACAGCCTGTTAGCTTAGCATAACGATGGGAAATGGTCTTTAAAAAGCAGGTCTAGCTCTGTCTGAAGGTGACAAACTGAGTTGGTTTATACTTTTTATAAGAACAAAACCCAGGCCATAATAAGTGACTGTTTGACAGTCATGATGTACAATGACTGCTTGCTATTTTGTCTTAAATGTCTACTATGAAGAGAGATATATAGGGAGAAGTAAATTAGTCAACAGAGGGCTGATTTGAGAGACAGCTACTGTCTTAAATAGTAAGCTTTAGAGTTGTTTGTGGGAATCTTTGTGACATAGAGACAAACTGTTCCACATTTCCGTTTTCAGCCAGCTCATTGTTCATGCTCAAAAATTTAAGTTTAAACAGGCCACACAGAGCGGAAACACTGAAATAACCATCAGTTTTAGTTACTGTAAGGCATGTGTCAGCTTTAGGGGTAAGAGAAAAAAAACAGTACTTGTCCATAATGAGTGCTGAGTGCTCAGATACTTCTTCTTGGTGCCACTGGGGATGGCTCAGGCAGCCAATCTGTCCAGTGCTGCTACCTGCAAAGAGCTGACAATGCTGAAAGACATGCCGTACAATGTAGGGACTACGGTGGCAGGGCAGAGGGTAGAGCCGAACAATCTGGAGGGCAGAGTGCGAGAACCAGGGTTCGTGCATCAGAAGAGAGAAGCGGAGTTATGCTGCTTACAGCAGAGCTGGAGAACACATCAAAGCAGGTGGAGATCCAGAGAACAGAGCTGGGGGTCAGTCAAGAACAAACTGACTGAGCTGGAAGAAAGAAAATGCAGATACTGAGCTCAAGCCTAAGGAAATGCCTTTGGTCATTTAGACTTCTGACATCTCATAGACAAATGTGACAAGGGTAGTAGTGTATTTTCTTTTTTTGTATAACGGATCACAAGTGCTGGAAATACTGTTTTTATCTTTAATAGTGTGTTATATCTTTTTAAATGAAAAAGCTGTAGAATAACTAGTATCATAGGTAATAAATGTAGACTTTGTGGTATTATAAAAAAGTACTATCTGTAACGTGTACTGTGAAGAAGGATAAAATGCACATACAGTACATGTATATATCTATACAAAAATGTTAGTGACAGTAAATGACAGTAAATAGTGCGATCGGCCATTAAATCCTAAATGAGTGGCTGTTATGGCCATGTTAGTGACAAAAAAAAGAACCATGTACAGGCAACACTAAATAACAAAGATAAAACCGAGACACTGTTTTTAATCATCTCATTGACATGCATTAGTAGACTGGATACTGTATCTCTGTGGGTTTTCATGTGATAAACAATATTGATTTGAACAGCTTTGAAACGCCCTGCTCAGTGCTGTTTTGTTCTTCTACTGAACTACAGTACAATCGCATGATATGTGCCATATTATCCACAGTCAGATGCAAAGGGGTATCTCTTTTCAAAGTTGTGTTGGAAGTGTAGGAACAATGACCGTCTAAAGTACATAAGGGAAGCTGGGAGCAAGAGGGTACATCCCACAGTCTCAAACATAAACAGATGATTCATAACAGCATCAAAGAATTGCTCACGTTTCTGAGGAAGACAATAAATGGGATCCTGACTTTGCGGAAGAAATAATATCCACAGTGATTCACAAGCACATTTCCTGCTTCCTAACTGTCAGCTCTGCAGTGAAATACAAGACGTTTGAATGTAAAAGCTCAAACAAGCACTTTCCACAAAGTCAGTCTTCTGTATTATTTGATATTTGATTCAAAGACATCAATTTTTATGATTTCCATCACTGTTTATTTTTTGAAATATTGATTCATACATTATATTTTCAGCAATTTCATAACTGAATTGCACTCAAGACCCTTTGGATATTTTCATTTGGTTTGGTACAATACTACTTACAGTAGGTTGGATATTATTAAGGAAGTGGCCACTCTAAGAGCAGCAATGAATACTGTGCCACTAAGACTCAAGTGCAACTCCAGAAGATAATTCTAGAGGACCAAGAGAAATCAAAACCGAGGCAGGATACCAAGAATTAAGTAGGGAGTTAGAGCCATGGGTATTTATGGTTAAAATTCTCTAGGCTTACTAATACTCCTAAACGCAAATTTTAATACAATTAAAGCTCACACTAGCACCAACTTTCTGAACAAGCCCCTCTGTTATAAAGAGGAAGTTGCTTTACTAATTAAAATTGCCCTTCAAAATGTATAAGTGACTTAGTGTGTGATGTTTTTCATACTCAAAACACTATGACCACTTTTACTATTAGTAATATTTGTTGTCATTATAAATGACAAATGCAATTCAAATTAAATATCTTTGCTTTTCTCTCTGCTGTGGACTTGAGTGAAGACCATGAAAGGGAAGCAGAGGGGCAGAAGATGGAAGTGATGATGGAGCTGAACAGTAACACGACTGAACTGCTGCTCCTAAACAATGACAAAGAGCAGCTGCATAAAGAGGCTACAGGTAACATAGATGAATGGCTTTGAAGTTACAATGTTATAGATCATTATATTATCAAGCCAGAGCTGGTAAAATAAAATAAAGTTACATATAAATGTCTGTGCCACTTTATGAACTGGACTTTTTAAACAATAGACTTTTTCATTGTACTTGAAGGATAAAAAATGACCAGTAATTATGCTCAGTATCTCAGAATGATCCTGATGGTGGATAGAACAGACCTCTCCATTACTTTGTCTCAGCTCCCAAACCAGCTGTAGTATTAAGTACACTATCATCAGTACATAATATCATACCAAAGATTGATTGCTTCTTTTTTCCTGGCATATGGTGTCCATCAACAGGAGACTGTGCATATTGGCATTTTATTGTATATTGGAATGCACTGCATTGACAAAACGTCTGTAGAATAAAGTGGTATAATGTTTACCATGTACATTGTTTTTATTTAGCATGTAAGATTATCTAGCATTAACTGATGGAGGTGCTAACTGAAAATGTAAGGTGCTTTGCCTATGCGTAAACTGTACAGAAAGACGCGTTTTCACAATTTCACCTTACTCTAAAACATACTATATAGCAGGAATAATCAGAGTTATAATGTTATAAATGATACAGACATTGCTAAAAAATAGATAATTTGTTGTTGGTCTTTTAGATGTCAGCAGAAAAACACACTTGATTACAATTTATTTTTTGCAGTTTTTCACTCTGATTGCAGATGGAAATAATGATACTCCTCAGACGCTGAATGATAAGGAATTTGGAGAAAAAAATAATTATTATATCTGGGATTTCAAACTTCTATAACGATTATAATCAACGTTGACGCTGACATGTTGAAAAGTTTGATTCACTGGATATCAGTAGTTGACACTGAGGTCACATTTCACACCTTCCCTCTATTGATTAGACCTGTTATACCAAACTCATCAATAGCCCTTGTGAGTGAATCTAGCACTGACAGAGCCCCTCTCTTCTGAGAGGTCTCCCTCTGAACCCATACAGAGGAAGTGGAGCAGTGCCAGAGCAGCTGGGCATGCTGAGGAGAATCAGGGATTGTGAGGAAGCTGGCAGGGAAAGATGGAGGAGACATAGCAGGTAATTGGAGCGCAGCAATATCCGCCATCTTGGCTCGTTACCTAAATAGCAGCTTTGATTGAGGTGAATAGCCCCATAAAGGGTTGTGGTGGAGACGATAAGCTTCAGTGTGGTTTGGCTAGTGTTGTGAGGCTCTTGGCAATCGTGAGAACTCTTGGCTTCCTGCAGCTGAGACCTGGAATGGCAGGATGGACACCTGGGATTCCAGATGTCTTGGGGTAGAATCTATGGTGGCATCTCTCAACTGGCATTAGTGCCTAGGGTGACATTCATCCTTCAGTCTGGCATGTCGGAACTAGCAGCGTCGTGCCAGCTTCCTCTCTACCCACACATATCTGTCTGAGCGAGCGCTGCAGGAAGTTGTGCTTCCTTCTGTCTGGGATAAAGAAAATGCATAGTTTGTACGGAACAGTGAAAACCGCTGCTGCACTATTTGGAGACATGTTAATGTGTCTAAGTGTAATATACAATTTCCTAGAAGATTTCATTCAGATGAAAAATATATTTCTTGAGCACAGCAAAAAGGGTGTTATGGAGATTAGAGCTGCTTTGAAAAAGCCTTTGAATATCTAGTAATGTTAATCTGGACTAGAGCTACATCAAGGAATGTTTGCTTCAAAACATACAAGTATAGAGAAAAAATATACTTAAGGGCAGGCTTTAATACATTGGGGCATAGTTAAAGAATCTACCGTCTGACTCAGTTTATTTACAACCTCAAACAAACAACTAATTCACTGCTAAATCCATCGAGTTTCACCTTGGCCCCAGGTGGAAAGAAATATAGAGTGAGCGTAAGGTGTGCGGTGCTGTGCTGTAAAAAAAGTGTCTAATTTAAAGTGTCTGTGTGTGCGCAGATAAACCTGTACTAACTGTAATCCCCCCTGCTCAAGGATTCTATTGTATGACAGGCATCTGTAATCACTGTTATTTTCCTTCTGCAAAAAAAAAACACATTTCATGGCAGCTCATAAATTCTTCAGTAGTCTTCAGTCTTCCCTGCGGTTGTTTAGTCAACATCTACTTCCATCACTTCTCCCAGCTCATACAAACATAATGCAACAGCATACATTCATCACTGGGTTGTCTCCCTGAAAGCAACTTTCACAGTGTACTGTGCTGACTGCAGGGGGTCTCATCCCAGACTTAGCCATAACTTCTTGATTCTCTCCACAGTAACAGATGACTAAATAGTTTTGGCTGGCGCTAGCACTGAATAACAGCAGCAGCTGCAGTGACTGCTTGTAGTCTGGGGACGTAATTTTGCGACGTTTGTATACTTAGCTAGTCCTGCTGCTGTTACAGTAGTGACTGAGTGGCGACTCTGCTCGGGGAGGTGCTGAAAGGCCAGTCTAAAGCACAGTGATCCATGTGAATGAGAGAAAATTTGGCCTCGAGAGGAAAAAGAGGTGTTTAATGGGATGTTCACGCTCTGTTACCTGCCTGACAGGAACAATCTCACTCACTCACCTTGTTTGCCACTCAGAGGTCTCTGTATACAGACTACTAATTAACAGGATGCTTCATGAGCAAGTGGGTACATGCACAGAGAAACCTGGCTCATATTTGGAAAATAGCTATTTATGCTGAATGCACTTTATATTCAAACCACACCATGCGGGTATACAAATATTCAGGAAATAGTCACAAAATGTCCATAGTATAGCAGGCGTTTTCACACTCTGAAGATCTTTATGGATCAATATTTTTATCAGTACTGGCATATACTAGATATTATATATGGACTCTTCAAAATTAGGACTATGAGTGATGACATTGTAGCCTACATAAATTATTGGTTATCTCTAAAGGAATCGGTTATCTCAGTGATAGATGAAAAGTAAAGGGATTGCTAAAGTTATTAGTCTAGAGTTTATTGTGAAGAGAAATTGAATGTGTGTAACAAGCATTTCCTAAAAATCCCTCTAGTGGATGGCAATCCCTCCACTTGTTGCTAGGATACCTCCATGTGGACCACATGGGAGTCAGTCGGACCTCGCCTTACCACTCCAACACACACACACATAAACAATATGCAGACTATGGTCCCTATCATCCTGCAAGTCACAGCTCATGACACTTTCACTTATACACACAAGTGCTCACACAGTGAGTTCCTCTGACAGGCACAAGCCCTGCTCTTGTAACCTTTAGCTGCGACCTTTAGCAGTCCCTAAATGCCAGTGAAAGTCATTTATTGTCCTCGGCCCCGCTGTCAAAGTGGAATGTCACATGTGTCTGACTGACTATGAGCTGCATAGTTCACGTTGTTGGCAAATTCCTGAAAGTGTGGAAGAAATCTTCAGCACCACCTCTGCCGGCTGTAGATGTGAGGGTGTAGGCATCCAGTAATGATTCATGAATCAAGGTTTAGTGGGGTCAATATGGAACAAATGCCTGTTTCATACATCATGCACATTTATACTAATTGAAAAAAGTGCTGTAGCAACTCTTAATGTACAACTCCTAACTTCTAACACACGCATGCATACTTACATACACAGACTTCCAACCCCTATACTGTCTAACCAACTGTGTGTATGTTGCTTTTTCAGGTAGGATGAAGTCAAGGATTTTCTGGTTTGTACATTGGGCTGGATAAGCACTACCGTCCCCCTTCAGCCACCCAAACAGTGGGGTGATTAATGACACCCCTCCATTACCCTGTGCAAACAGATGGGACGTCAGGTTGAAGGTTGATGGAGAACAGCACCGTGTGTGGTGTTACACCCCATCATACAGATTAGAGTTTGGACATTAGACAGTGCCCCCTCCACCTTTACCCCGCTGCCTCTTGCAATTTGTATCCTTCAGGTATCCTTCCACTGTCGCTGATGCTATTTGTCACAGCACTGCTGAAGACTCCTTTAAGAACAGGAAGGGTCAGGGTTTGAGTGCTTTATGAAGTGATGCTGTGAACCTACAGTGTTTTGTTTAAGGAATATTAAAGTGTCCAAAGTTTTCTGAACCATCTGGACAGAAAAGTCCTACACTTAATAGTGAGTGTTACTGTTTTCACTCAAGTTGGCATCTTTAGGTTGTTCACAACATGGTCAGAGAGATGATGAGAGTTTAAGAGACTATAACCCACACTCACTCAATAAGTATTTTGTGTACGAAGCAGTTTTTAATTTATGCACAGTAACACAAGCAAACATGTAAAAAGAGTTAGTTGCAACTGAACCACTGAATAACCTAATCTCTGGTTATACACTCTGAACAAAAATATCTCAACTCGATGAATGGATTTCATCTTATAGTATATGAGTAGCACTCCAGTTTGGGCTTAGGAGAATAGTATACACTCCATCTGTACAGTAAATGCCATTAACAACCTGCTCTCAGAAAGACATATTTAACTCAGAGGCCAAAGAAATAGTGAACACTATCAAAATTCAAAAACATTTTTTTACAAAAAATATAAAAAGTACGGTGACAAAGACTTGATGCAGGCTGATATGAATACAGATCACTTGTCAGAATTCACATGAACTTTTTTTTTTTCGAAAGAAAATGTTTATTTCTCTAAACACTTGAGACATTGAATAAATGTATTTAGAAAAAACTACAGACATAGGCTTTAAACTTAACTTCCTGTACAAAAAAAAACACATGTACCGTTTAAAGCAAAAAACGTAGAAAACAACAAAATAAAAGGTTTTACACTGAGTTCAATTACTGCCAGCTGTTCGACCCCACAAGAGCCTATAACTGAAAAAACAACAAAACAAAAAATGAACAAACTTGACCACAGATCTCAAATATCTACATCCTGATTCATGGACTGGAGATGGATATTGATCCATCTGGAGATTGCTGCAGCAATAAAATGGTAAAAGCCACCAGGCATCACCATAGCCTTTGTTTTTATGACATCCAAAACCAGTCCAGAACCAAAGAACCAAACCTGCAAAGATTTTGCTTGCAGGTCTGCAGGCCCTGCAATGCGATCAACCATGCAAAACAAAACAGAGCAGCAGAGAAAACACATCAGATGAAGTCATGCAAAGCAGTTTTGTGGTTATGTCCCATCATTACAAATACCTGTCTGTTTTAGAGGTGTCACAGGAAAGATAAAAGAGATCACATTTCCCACAGTGTCAGTGAAATTCTTATTTTTCCTTTTTTGTCCATATTGAGAAATCCAGTTGTCCATTTCTCAGTGAGGTTCAAGGCAAGACCTGCCCCAGAATTTTTTCCAAGTGTACTCCAAGGCACCTGAGAGAAAGTGAGCATTTCCCTCTGTTGGCAACACTGTGTGTCCATGATTTGTTACATACCAGCTGCCATAGAGTCTCAGAGTGGGACTGTCCCACGCATGGTGTCACGAATCGCAATACAAAGCACAAATAAAAGGATAAAGTCAAAATGGATGATAGGGTTGGTGTCCCTATTATAGTATGGAGACTGAACTGCCATATCGAGAGTTAATAGTCATCATACGTGTTGAGGTCAGTGAAGTATGCATTGGTATATGTCTTCCCGGCAAGCTGTGGGTTGAAGTACTTATTTCTTTCCTCCAGAATCAGATTGTTTTTGTTGAAGGCCTGTGGATAAAAAAAGGAACGATAGGGGAGAAAGACAAAAGAGTCAGTAAGGACAGATTTTCAACACATGGATCAAGTGATTATTCAGCCCAGATGGCAAGGTAAAAGCAAATCCATCTAGCCCAAAAAATAGGAAAAAAATAGGAAAAAAAGAGCAACACAAATCAAAGGGACTGCCCAGTGAATGAAGCATACATTTTACATTGCAAGGTCAAAGTATTTGCAAACAGACGGGAAAAATGATAAGCTACCACAGGGCTAAATTATTTTGATGCAAGTCCGTATGTCCACCTCTGTCATCTCTAATACCCAGCATCAGCAGTTTTTATGGCCCTCAGATTGTTGGTCCTGTAGGACAAGCTAAGCCATAAAAATCAATCTAGAGACAGTCGCTTTCCTGTTAAACAATAAGAAAGAGCCATGGGGGCATCTTCTGTGTCCTTGTGTGACATGGTAAACACGGAACAAGCTTCTGATGCTGTGCTCAATACAGCATCAGCAATTTGGCAAATGGATGCGTCTATATCTAGTATGTTGTGGAGAGTATGTGCTGGGAGTCCCTCGGGGCAGGGTAATTGAACACTTGATGATGCTGCATTTGCAGTTGATGGATGTTTCTGACTGACACTGATAGGGAACAAGCGTGCGGGACGAAAAACTCATATATTTAGCTTCTTTCCCATTATGTGATTTGCACACATTGGGAATGCAATTAGCACTCCCGCAGCCCGAGAGACAGTTATGTGTCGCGGCAGGTGGCCCCATGGCTGCTTTTAAACAGCTGTGCTATGTAGCTTGTTAGCATCAACTACTTCTTGCTTTAAACATCTTTAATTGCCTGAAGAATGATTACATTTGAGTTTCTGGAACAGTAAACAATAGTTTCCTAAACTATAAAGTGACCTTAGCGATAGAGAGGTAACAGAGGAGCATAATATTTGAGCATCACAATAAATTTTCTTTCTCAACACACCAAATAAAAATTGAAGCCAAAACGAAAGACAAACATGAAAAGACATGCAAATGGAGGAATTTGTTGTAAGAGAAAAATAAGGGAGGGATACACTGCCTTCTCACAAGCGAGGAGGAAGGAGGGGTGAAGGGTCATGATGGAGGGATGAAAGATTCTGAGCAGAGAAAGAGAAACTAGTCTGTACTCCAACCTGCCACACACAGGAAGTGCCACAGGAAGTGGAAAGGCAGGGCACGGTGGGGAAGAGGAAGTAGTAGTGGTGGGGGTCAAAGAGTTGTAGGGGAGGATCAAGAAGAGGGATGTTGTAGAGGTCAGAAGTCAGTGGTTAGTAGAAAATCTCCAGGCCACGCATGGACACCCCCATGTTAGCAGAGAGAGGCTGGTGCATGGCAGGGTCGTCCAAGGGCAAGAGTACCGACACATCTGGCTGCAAGGAGGAGAGGAATGGGCAAGGATCATCCTCAAAGAAACCCTAAATCCATATTCTGACTAACAGGAATACTGGATATGTAATAAACTGTACATAAAAGTGTGACTTAGGTTTGTGAATTCTGGAAATACTCCAGTTGACTACGACACCAGTATGAAAGGCATCTATGACACACTGTGCATACCAATAATGACTGATGCGTTATTAACATCAGAATTTGAGCCAAAAACTCTAAACTATGGCATCAGGTGTTCATTATTCCTTCCAATAAAATTTTAAAAAGAGACATATTATAGTTCTACACACGTAAAAATTCTCTGCAACATCCGAACCGTTTAAGCTCAGTAAGTGATGGTTGGAGGCAGAATGTGCTTGCTGGAAAATTAGACAGTGTTCATTTGTCATGGAGCTCCTTTGTATTTTCACATGGACTGTCTATACTCATATCTGCCTCTATCTGCAACTGAACTAAGTGAATTATGCTCTATGCTCCTGACTGTAATTGTATGACAGATGAACGCTCCTCACACCTTTATTCTGCAATGAAATTACATTTGGAGATGTCTGCTCTGAGCCAAAGGATCTGTTCTCACTCTGTGGCAGTTTTACAAAACACTTTTGTATCTGTTAAGTAGTTTTGCAAACAGAGATCCAGTTATTCACTTAGTTTATAATATATATCTGACATTGAAGATGTCCTCTGACAGAACTAGCACATCAAACTCATCTAAAAGTGCTTATTCTTTACAATTACAGTAAAATAAAGTTGACTGTAATGAAAGCTGAGTTTTAGTTTCAGCGTAAAACTTGGAAGATTGACTGACCATGTGATCCATCATGCAAAAGTGACCGAAAGTTACTTCTAAGGCCAAAATACAATCATTAGTCCACCTCTTCCTGTAGTATTCTTACATTTTACTTTAGCACACAATACTAGGTATAACCCACAGCTCTTTGTTGCAGTCTTCTCTGTCTTTTCTCTCATGCGGATCATCAACTAGTGAGTTTTTCTTCTGGAACATGTTAGCTTAAAGTCTTGGCACAATATCAGCTGGTCCCCAAGTGCACAGATTACCCTTACAAGGTTTTTAAATAGTGCTTTACTTTACAGCTCAGTAATTATAGGATAATAGTGTGATAATATTAAGATAACAGCATATTCATAAAAAGGTGTAGTACCATGGTAATACCCAGGTAATAGAGGGTATAACTGTTTGATAATTAGAAGGTAACAATAATAAAAGGTAATATTTAAGTAATAACAATGTAACTAGGTCATTATTTCAATACTGTGCCTTCATGTCTTTTTGTCAGAGCATTTCTCCTACGTCTATCATTAAGTAAAACCAAGGGTAACATATTTTGAGCTGTAGGTTACTTCAGCTTGTTGCTGACCTAGCTATGGACAGCTACTCAACAGATTGTAAATTGTATAAAAATCACTAAGGTGGGTGGAGCTTAGTGAAATGTTATGTTAGCTCATCGAAGACTGTGTGTCCTTGCTTATTCAGTAACTGAATATCAACAGCAAGGCCAGAATTTATAAGTGGCCACTTACTGCCAGACTATCTTACAAATTTGTAAAAACATTTTGTAGCAAATCTCGTCTTTGGCATTAATTCCCAATACCAGATTCACTGCTTCTGAAGTTTGTTTTAGGGTAAGAAACGCACATGATGTTAAAGTAGTCGAGTTACCCTTAATACAAAGCACTGGGAATCCTTGAAAAAAGCCTAGCTGGAGCATGGAGTAGCTGTTGAGAAGCACTAATCACCAGCCCAGTCTGGCACTAAAAGCCCGATGTCTCAGTGGATAAGTGGCTGTTTGTACTACGAGAGTAGCTGGATCTCTGTCACTGGCTCTGGTGTGTCCAGCTACTTGTATAGGATACAATAATGACACAAAAATCCTGTCTAAGAAGGAAAACGTGCAGATGCACAGCTCCTTCATTGATTACCTGCCCACACACCGATCAGTAACTGCACCAGTAAGGTACGAGAAAGCAGTGTATGACCACTGACACGGAACAAAGTCACACATTGAGACACACAGCAGAGGAGCACACACAGATAAGATGTACGCACAACTGCCTACATGTCACACAACTAGAAACTCAGTGCATGACAGGAGGTGGTGTGAGAGAGACAGAGAGAATCATGCAGTAAAAAGTGTATTTAATAACAACTGACAGTGCAAGAAGAGGTAAATCGTTGCTCACTGTGACATCAGTTGATTAAGTCCTACAGCAAGGAAATGTTACAAATTGCTCCTTTGCCTCTACACATCTGGAGAAACCACAGCAAATCTGTATACACACCTTGATGGCTTCCACAGAGTCATATTTGTCCAGTTTGTTGATGTGGTTGGTGATGCTGGTGTTGAGTGGCGCAGCTGAAATGGGGTGGATGACGGTGGCATCGTGGGACTGCTGCTGGTAGCGCTGGCAGTATGAGTAGATCAGCAGGGTAACCAGACAGCCAAGGATGGAGCTGCTGAGCCCCACAGCGATCATGTGGAAGAGGTTAAAATCTGCAAGTGAGGGAGAAGAAGGATGAGGGAGAGGCTGGGGGTAAATCTCAATTTGCACAAGTAGAAATGGTAATTAAAGCTGCAATTCAGATGGCAGCGATGAAGTGCACTGCCATTCAGATTTTTCTGATCCGTTTAAGAAAACTAGATTATTTTCACCTCCCTCTGTTCTGGCTCTGTTTTTTGTGTGATATTCACATTCACATTTCAGTATAACACAAAACATATGCCCAATTTGCAGCTGGAGTTAGCATGAAACTTTTATTTAGACAGAGAGTTTCACACATTGGCTGTAGTAACAGTTAATGTGTTTTCAGCTGTCACATATGCATTAATCAAGTCATATATAACACATAATATATTATAATTTAATTGTTATTGTGCATTAGCCTGTTCTTTTTGAATAATACTGAAATAGTGCAATGTAACAAGAATTGATTATCTGTATTTATTCTGTATCATTGCACCAACACTACTGATCCTCACATCCTCACATGGACAGGCACATGAAAGTAAAAATCCATCCATCCATCCATTATCTACCGCTTAATCCGATTTCGGGTCGCGGGGGGTGCTGGAGCCTATCCCAGCTGTCTTCGGGCGAGAGGCGGAGTACAGCCCGGAAAAGTAAAAATCAATAATGCTATATTTATGTCAACGTGCAATTTAATTGGATTTAAAGACTAAGCCAGAAGCTATAAATATAGTTTGATCAGTCACAACTGTAAATTAGTGTTCTTCATCAGTGGAATTGTTCTCTACTGAATTAGCTTGTATTTATGTATAGAAAACATGTTGTTGCCATGAGCTTGAAAAAGCTTCCAGCAAGCTATATAATTAGAGTAGGAGCAATCTGTAGCCTGTGTAAGAGGCAAAACTCAGGGCACAAAAGGTCTCTAAAGCCTTGCTTCAGCAGTTAAAGCGACTTATTATATATAAGTCTATCTGCATTTTTATCAACTCAGGGCATTCTTACATCAGGATTGCAGCAGCTGAGCAGCAAGAGGAGGCTGTTAAAAGTGGTTTTATTGATTCACTCAAACGCAAACTGCAGCTGCAAAAATTAAAATGTTGGTCATTCACCATGGTGAGTTTTTCAGGACTCAGATTTTACTGTATAGAAAGTTGGACATAAATCATCTGCAGATTTTTTTTCAGATAGCAAAACAGGCAGAACACGTTGTCTACCAAGCTGCATTACCAGGGACCAATATTTTTAAATGACAGCTGACATTTATTGTTTAAGAAGAGCAATAAAAAAAAAAAATGACAGATATTAAACAATGCATCTTAGACTTCCTCCAGGACTGACTGAGTTATTGAATCACAGTTTTTCTCTAATGTGTCTTAGGTGTTTTTGCAGCTGGATTTATATGCTATAAAACTGTATTAGAAGGCTATCTTATCTAAATACTGAGCATGTGCACTGCAGATGCAGATGCTATACACCCCTCTCTTTGTCTTGCTCCCTCTCTCACACATATACACACACATAGAAATTACCTCCACAGCGCCTCTCCTCCTGACTGGAGTGTGCAATCGAGACTTCTGACAAAGGAAAAGAAAAAGCAAAGGCAGCAAAATTAGGGCCAAAAACCATACACCCTTCTGTTAGTATGACAAATTGTACCCTTGAAGGTGAGTGTGGAGATGAAAGCTATACTCAATACGAAACAGATTATCGTAAAACCTCCACGAGCTAATCAAGGCTGTGGCACCTGGAGTGGTTTATGAAAAGTAAAGGAAATGAGGTACAAGACGTTGCTAATGAACCTTAATGGAGTACGTTTCCCATTAAAGGGGATGGATGATAAGGTATAAAGGCAAATGGCTAATTCCATAAAGCCCCGTGAAGGCTGAACATGAAAATGATTTCCCATTTAATTAATACAGAAAAGTAACAAATGTGTGTTTTAATCAAATGTTTATGCATTCTATTAATTAATGATTCATGATAACTCTAGGACTCTAGACATGAATATATAACTTTCTGTAAACATGTACAGACATTTTACATTACATTACATTAGGTTTTTACAGTGATAAAATGTGAAAAACATCCTTTGTTAAAGTGAGGGGTTTTAATGATCTGTGAAGCAGAGATCAATGCTCTTGGGTATCTTGTATTACTGGCTGTCAAGATGCCTGTCTACACATTAATAGTAATGGTGGTGTGAGAGAGATGTGTGCATGCTTCTACAAGGAGTTTCTCCACTCTGTAAAAATGAATAACTTTAAATGAGTGTTCATCCAATTGGTGAGTGGCCTCATCCAAACAGTGAGTGTCCAGTTGTAGCTTAGCAGCCTAATAAAACACACTACAAGCTGAAGTAGAGTGCACAAGCACGTAGTCAGATCAATTCTCAATGTCTCAAAGTTTCCAGGGGGCTGTCTACGTTGAGACTTTTCCAACACCAAGCATGCAAACAAATGTGTAATGAACTGGTTCTATGTATCTTACCTGTTCTAATGTATGCCAAATGTTATCATGTTTGAACAACAAGTCTTTCATCAGTCTTTATGTAAAAACACCCCTGTTTCTGGGAGTTACATCTTATATTCTATTATATAAAAAGAGACCATATCTTAAATCCTGTTTTCCAAGCTTCTTGTTTTAAAAGGAATATATGAAAAAATTAAAATTCATGTAACTCATGTTGCTAAAATTAGCTTAATTAGCTCTGGCAGCGACAATCACTGGCTAGAAACGAGAAACCTGCTTTTGATTAACTCTGTCAGAAATCAAGGATGCATTGTTTCAAAAATTACTATGAATCTCAAGCAGGATAATAGCAACAGTTATTACTGTAAACTGTGAATATGGCAAATGTAAACAGAAAGCTTGACAGGTCTAGCTCAGTGGGGAGGAGGTGAAATCAATTTCTCTGTGTGGAATCACTGTGTACCATGGCAAGTAACAGAAAATCTCACACAGGTCTATTTAAATCTGTAATTATTCTCATTAGGAAGGATGTTTCATTACTAAAGACCAAATTACCACTAAAACATAAATGGAAGAACATAATAAAGACAAAAACCTGAAGGATTGAATGACCAGAAGTGGAACACAGGAGCCATTTCTTCTTTCTCTCCTAGTGTAAAACTGCTAGTGTATGTGCTTTTTGCATGGCCTGACAAGACTTTAAGACTCATAATGAAACTAATATAGCAGCAGGGTTGTTGGAATGAGTAGGGAGCCTGCCCTTAAGTGCAGCACCCGGGTTAACACCCCCATGTAATCACCTGCCACAGTCATGGGGTCCTTGAGCAACACACTAATCCCAACCATTTCCCAAAAGTGCTGCCCTGTCGCTGAACCTGACCTCTGACCTGAGACCAATCCCTCAGAGGGATCAATAACATATTTCATTATTACAGGATTCTTGAAAATGAACTGAATTGCCGCTGTGGGCATATGGTGGTGGGTGGTGCAGAATGTGTGTATGTGTGCTAAAAAAAGCGTGTGTTAAGTCGTGCATGAGTGCCCCAGATATTACAGCAGAGAAGAAGCCTATGTCTGCTCATATTGGGAACTGTATAAGTGTGTGAGTGTGGGATCACCTGGTATAAAATTGGAGTCAGGAGAGCATGGCCTCGTCTCGCTGCTGTTTCCTGAGCACTGGTTTCCAGTGGGAAATAGGACGTCACAGTGACGGACGCGCAGCTGGGCCCCGGTAGAGTCACAGTGGGACCACTCCGACCAGATGGACCAGCTCTCTGAAAATTAGAGTGGCAGCATATCTCACACCCTGTCCCGTGTGGTTCCATATATGTTTGAGTATGTGCATTGTGCTGTATGCCCTCAGCTGCATTTTATTCATGCATGAGTATCCTCTGGGGGGCCCGAGAGAGACTAAAGAAAATAAGCAATAAACTTGTGATAGATTGGTGGCTGATTCGAGGCCCTAAGCTGCTTATTGTGACATGCGTGTGTGTGTGTGTACCTGGACAGGACTGTGTATTGCACAGTGCTTCCTCAGTGTGCAGGCCCAGGCAGATGTCCCCTCCATGAGCTGGTGGGGGGTTGCTGCAGGTTCGTGTCCTCATGTAGTGTCCTCCTCCGCATGTCACAGAGCACTTTGACCATGAAGACCAACACGACCAACTGCCGTCCACTAAACCCAGGAGATTGGAGTAAAATTTTTTATGTTAGTGCTAAAAATTGCATAGTTATGTTACCATAATCTATACTACTTATGCTGGTGCACGTGCAACAGCAGAAAATAGTGAATAAAATTTCTTCTCTCAAGGAGAACGTTCCCTAAATTTCACGCTTTCATGTATCTAAAAATCATGCATCCATGTATCTAGTTTCCAGGTCTTTTTAAAAGACAATTTGCTCTGAACATCAAGTGATTGAATGTCATTCCAAGTGATTTCAGACAGTGACGGGTGATGAAGTAATATGAGGCAATTTCAATAATGTGTGTGTGCTTGAAAAGTGAGTGACAGGAAGTGTGCTCCATCCAGCACTTATGCCCTTCCCACCTGCAAACTCAACAGCATCTCCTCTGATTAACAAAGACAGTATCACAATCGTCTGTTGTGGTTCCTTCCTTGGTGCAATTTCAAGCAGCAAACAGCAGACAGACAAAAAGGTGAAAACTTGAAAAAAAATTGATAAATAGAGGAAGAATAGAGTAATAAAATTGGGGCAATGTTATGCCATGAATCACAACAGAAGTAAATATCCTTTACCAATCATTTGGATAAAACCTCACTTCATTGTGGCACAGAGAAATTTCCTTTTCTGAACCTTCTGAGAATTGCTTTTAAAGACCTGAGGATGGCTGGCAGCACTGTGCAGGTAATTGAAGTTGCCGATGCTTTTTGTCATCTCAGTGTAATTTCTCTATCACAAAGTGACATGGAAGTCGATTCCTGGCCCTCAATGACGGATCGTCTCATCTCAGGCGCAGATGCAAGAAAACACGGAATCATTTGTTTCCAAACCAGATGGATGGAAGGCATAGCACCTTTCCTCTCCCTCTCCTTCACAGTGTACTACCACATTTCAAAAGCACTGGATTAGTCATAGGAGGATTACAATTGGTCTACTGGCACAATTTGCCAGCCTCAAAATAATACCTCGCTTTCAGAGGGTTGCTAATTGAGTATGCATTAGTATTCGCTGCTACTTCAGGCTGGGTTAAGTCAGTTCCTTTGGGGGACAGGAGTGCAGAGTTGTTCATCAGCATACAGTAGCTATGGTTTTATTACAGTCAACAGCCCAGAATAGGTGTACTACATGTATTAGCATAGTAATGCAGAGCAGAAATATCAAAGTGCATTCACTCAACATTTTACTCAAGGGGGATAATTGTTGGAACCATATAGAGCTCTCCTGAATAAAGCAAATCCGGTGCTATTAGATCCACCCAAGGTCTTCTTAGAGTTCGGAGCTGATAACAGCTTACCCTATTAGCAACTGTGCCCAAGCTGTTGTGTAGCTGAATGGTATACACTTTCATTGAATGAATTAACAGGCTGTAAAAACAGTATTAATGGCCATCCACTGTCTTGTCTCTTTTGCTTGCTTACAGGGTGGCAGTGGTTATGAAGATAGATCACAGGTGCTGAAGACACACAGTTCCAGGCTTTTAGCGAGATATCTAAGCCCTTCTCTAGGGGGCTTGATTAATAATCATCTGAGACAATGTCCTGCTTGTCTGCTTGCTGCCTGTGCCGGATACCAGGTGTGCTTTATGCCAAACTAAGCACTGGATTTCCATTTAGACAGCTTACTTCCCTTGTCAGACAGAGTATTCTTTTAATTAGAAAGCTTCCTCTCACTGTCTTCCGCTAGAGAAGTGTTGAAATTGCATTGTCTCAGGGCTTTCCACAACAGAATGAGGCCTGCAATAGCTGGCAGCATAATTACCCAGCAATGTAATTACATACTGGAGCGCCACAGGGATTGTCTCTTGGATTCCTGCTGTAAATTGGGGTCTTCGTCACACCTCTTATCTGCAGCTGATTTCTTTTGTGATTCCTGATGATTTGGTAAGTCATTTTGTTATCCATTAATCAAGGAAAAACATAGCTTGAGAATGCTGTTGAGTAATATGTATTTATCTGTGTGTGAGTGAAAAAGAGCTGGCGGAGGAACTGACTACAGTAAACAGTCTTTTCTCTGTGTTTCCTTTCTTTATTGGGTCAGTGGTGTCTCTGTACATTATGTGCCATTGCTAAATCAAAAATTGGCTCGTACTGCAGTATAACCATATGTGTACACGTCTTACCTGGACAAGGGGTGATGTTACATTCTTGATACTCCTGTGCTGGCCCGAGGCAGGTCTGACCTCCGTATTTGGGCTCTGGGTTGCTGCAAGTCCTCTTACGACTGCGTATTCCCCGGCTACAATCTCGGCTGCACTGGGACCAGGAACTCCACGATGACCAGCCGCCATTCACTGTGTGGCCTGAGATCCTCCCCAGACGAAGCACTTCACCTGTTAGGCACACAGAGTATGGCAACGCTAATGTGAATTATGTCATAACAACTTGTGCAGTTTCTCACGCCCGGAGTATTGTTAGCTTATCTCAGCTTTAAGACAACATTTCCAGTGAATGGATGAAAGCGGATGATACTTGACCTCCCTTCCTGGCACCACTCGATGCATTTGTTTTGAGGAGCAAGAAGAGGACAGAGAGTCAATAACAGCTCTTGATAGTAGTGAATGTGCTTTTACTCTTGCAGCTGGGGGATGCTCTAAAAGGTTTAGCTCAATATGTGCTGAAAGATCTGCCCACCTCTTATTTTGAGTTGTGTTTAAACTATTTTATGCCGTAAAAATTTCATGGAAGCTTATAAAATCATCATCATCATCACGAAACGATTATAATAAAGTCTTACACAGACAGAACTGCAAAAGGCAATTCATTAATCCAAGTGATGAATAGACTTGACTGCATGGTTGCAGCATAGAATAGACTCAGCAGTTCCTGAGGTAGGTGGAACTTCCGGAGATTGTGGATCCCAGGAACCTGAAGGATTCCACAACCAATACAGTGCTGTATGGTGAGAGGAGCATTGTTGGGCCATTGTGTGAAATGTGACAACAAATATTCAATGGCTTGCCATTTGGTGGGCTTCTGGTCAAATTTCCAGTCTGTCCAGTCATGTAGTTTATGATCAAACACAAATATGATTTAACATTAAAGAGCTGCTTGTATGGTTGTAGAGTATTAGTCTTTTATATATGCAGATTTTTTTCTGCTACTTCTGCTAAAGTGTAAAAAAAAAGAACAAATTAGAACAAATTTAGCGTGAGTTTAGTGTGACCTGTCAAAACGCAAACACACTCGCTCATCAAGCATCAGCTGACTAATCTGTGTACTCTCATCTGGAATGACTCGAATAGAGGACTCCTAATGAAATATGAACCCATAATTTCTATCGAACTATAATTACTGCATGCATTAATTAGCAGCGTGGAAATGTGCCTCATGGTGAGAGACAGAGTGCAGAATGTGAAGAAAGCTTCTAGCCTTTTTGAATGAAACGAATGAACGTATCTGTTTCAATGGATGATAATCACCTCCAATGAAATCACAATCACCGTCCAATCACTTCTCTGATGATTCGCTCGTTCAAACATAACAATGGCAGTCTTCATTTGCTGTCTGCTCATTTGGATCCCGAAGCTTAACCACTTGACCATCAACCGTTGTTGTTTTTTTTCTTTTCTTTTCTTTTCTTTTCTTTTTTTTTATAATTAACTCATCTGTTTTGCTCACTGCCTCTCTTTATCCTTCTCTTCCTCACTGTCTTTCTTTCCCATTACCTTCCTCTTGCTTTTTGTCTTGCTCCTTCCTACTTTGTCCTCCAACATGGTCTTGTTGTTTTGTCAGCCTGCTCTTTTCACTGACAGTTTTCGTCGTGGCTGTTTTGTATTCTCAGAGAGCGGACAGTGTGTTTACTTATCGCAAATCCTTGACCTCTTCATAACTACGGCCGACCTTGGCAGTGCACAGGCCCACTCACCCCGGCATCAAGCTGCCATGAGTGCTGACAGGCCCGTCGAGGCCTTGCTCTTTATTGATTCTGAGCAGACAGTGGCTCTTTATCCAGCCCCCTGTAGCCCAAGAGACTAGCCTGCTGCTCTAAAGGCAATGAAGTGCTTCATAATGATGCTTCCCATAAAACACACAGGTGTGTGCACAGGCCTTGGATGCACAAATATGCTCAAAGGTCCACGGACACACCAATACAGGCACCGTGTACCTTTATACAAGTAATTATTCTAATTTCCACAATACAAACACATCACTTTGCTCATTTTTCTTGGTCAAGCTTTAGCCTGAGACTGCTCTGATGTACTGCTTGTATTGTTGATGCTACTTCACAGGGGCTGCCCTCCAGTCGCCAAAACAAACAGTGTGGTGCCCTCCTTCTTAAATAGGTAGCGACTGGATCTATCGATCTGTGCAAGAACCACACACAGCTGGAGAGAATTAATCCCCGCTCTCCTGACGGTCTGTGCTGAGCCAAAACTAAGAAGGACACAGCGCGACATCCAATACTCCCCACTGCAGGACATGAAAAAAGAAACTAGGACATGAAAAAAAGTTCCCTCCCTTTGCTCAAACTCACACCCAGCCCAAAGGAAAAATATACTGTAAACAAACTTCTGATTGTTGTTTGCGTGAAGGAGAATATAAAGAAAATATAGACGTGGGAAAAAGAGGAATGGGAGCCCTTTGAGGCCACATGGACACGCAATGATGTGTAATCTAATGCAGTGTAGAAGCAAATGTATATGCAGGAGCAGTGAAACAAGTGAGAAGAGAGGTAGAGGCAGAGATGAAGATAAGACGACATCTGGAAACCGGACAGACCGGGCAGACGAGAGGTAGAAAAATCTGCAGTAATGAAAGATGCACTGTCATGTGAACAAAGTTTTATCCACACCAAAGCAACGCTGGACCACACCGAGTGAAAAGATTTTCCAGCCTAGATTGTCCTAGATTTTGAACTGAATATTTACCCCCTGTTCTCCCTCCTCCTCCTTGTCTTTTACTTTTACTATCAAATCAACGTCTCCCTGTGGAAGGAACAATTTCTTACAATGTGATTTGTATTTATATCTAAAAATGATAGAAACGTTTGTAAGAATGCAATTACAAGACCACGAGGGATCAGTGCATGTACAATAACAAGGATATACTTGCTAAACTGAGTACAGGGAATAACTGACTGTACTGTAATGAGATGTGTATTGAATTCACCTGAAGCAAATCCTTGGAGTCTGGCACATTTTAAGACTGAGGATTAAAAGTGGCCTGGTAGCGGTGGGTTAAGCGTCAGACTGGGATGCGGAAGGGTGTGTCCCTGAGCCAGACTCTCAGCACTAGCTTCCTGTAAGTCGCTTTGGATAAAAGCGTCTGCCAAGCAAAGTGAAGTAAAGTAAAAGCCCAACCTTCACCTTTATACTCTGTTGTCCTCTGCTGCAACACTGTCATTCTCCACTCATAGGTTTGATTACAGAGAGATTTATCAGACTGGATGGTTTTATTCACTGTTTTTGTGAATTGTTTGAGCACGTAAGGATGAAAGAACTGACTTTACATTAGATTTATTGTCACCAGGGGAAACATTATTTTCCACTGTATAACAAGCCACATCCAAAACATCCCAGTAGTGCAATATAAGACCTACTGTTAGCATGAACCATATTTGTTTACTTTATTTGCATTGTTAAACAGGTTAAACTCCAGTTTATGGTTGCATTTATGGACCATTAAACGTAGTTAATGTAGTTATAACTAATTCACAGCAGCAGACATTAAGACTTTAAAATGTTCTGCCAAACAAAAGCAAAGCAAAACTACATCCATGTGTGTTTATTATGTAAACTGATCAGGTTAGGGTTATATTTTCTGAAGTAACACAGCATTGCATGGAATGTTTTTTTCTTCTTCTGGCTGACAATTTGCCCTTGAATGTACCACTAAGGAGAGTGTTGAAAATGGTCCCTGCTGCTCCAAACTGCAACAATAATACAACTTTGACAAGAAAATTAAGGCAACTGAATGTCTGCTGTAGTAGGCTACTCTTCATATGCAAGTTCCCAGTCTCTTCACAGTGATTTTTCTACTGTGGTGACATGAAATGAAATCAGCAGCTAGTTGGAAAGTGGTCTGAAAATCAGTCTTAAATTTTTTGGTATGCTTTTTTTTTTTTTTTCTTCCGGCTTTTTTGGTATGCTTAAGAAAATTGTTAGCAACAACATAAATTACATGCAGTTTCATGTCTGTGTTTTTAAATATGCAAAGTACTTTATTAAACCACAATTGTAACATAGTTTTAATTTCTTCTGCTTCTTTTTATCTAATAAATCAAATTTGAATTGACTAGACCTGGGCACACTTGTACATAAACTCTTGTGACCAACTTTTAGTTATTATTTTCTTAAGTGAACATAGCAGGAAAAGCAAATATCAAAAGGGGAAATTCAAAACAAGTGTCTCTCCATTTATCCCTTTTGCCAATACAATGACAGTTAAAAGAAAAATACCAGCTGGTACTGCTGGCTGTAGTGGTGGCCTTCAAGTACGAGTTTGTCGTAATTGTGGGTGCTTTCAACAGAATGAGTCAACTTGAACAACCTGAAATTGCCAAAAACTGTGCAAACATGATTGATTTCTTTCTAGCTAAGAAAACTTGCTTCTATCAAAGAAACAGCCATTTTCTTCTTTGTGGTAGTTTGAAGTACCACAGTACAACTTGCTAGTCTGAGGTAGCATCCAGACTGATTTGTCCAAAAAAAAAAAAAAAGCAACAAGCAACAAAGCGGAAAGTGAACCAATGTCAGAGAAGACAGGTGAAGACAAGCTTGTCACTAAGTTAGAACACGTGAGATCACAAACTTTTCCTGGGTGTTGTTTTCATGGGTGTTGGACTGTCAGCACCTCCTGTTATGATGTTTTAAGTGCTCAGAGCCATAATTTCATGCAAGCATGCTGAGCAAAGAGAGTGGCTATGTGCCAAAAAAAGTGAATTTCCTCTCTGACAGGCAGGGTTGTTTTTTTTATTTTTTTCATCGCCTACGCTGGCTTGCAAATTTGTTGACTCTGTCACAAAAATGTGTGCCACTCTGACTGCCATACCGGGGGGAAAGGTGGAACAGCCAGTGTGTCACTGACAGTCCAATGGTGCCCCACAAATTTGGTGTCAAGCATAATTGCAGTAAGGTTGTGAACTCCATCTGATGCTAATCTGGGAGAGGGCATGGGTTATGTACTTAGCTGAGGCTTAACAGACAGAAAGAGATACACAGGGAGAGATCTTGTCATCTTGTCATCAACAACTTCAAGTTTAACAACATCAACAAGACCTACTGCAATATGAAAGATGCATATCACAATTTTATATCACCCACCGTATTGTACTGTTTATCACCTTATTGTAACAAAAAGTGGAGATGCACAACAGTTTTTGGGTTCATTAACATTTCACTACGTAAATAAAACCACACCCTCACGGGGGCCCACTGTTAGTGAAGATGGTATAAGTTCAACCCGAACAGCATAAGCATCATTTTGTGGCAGTTCCCATAGAAACAGACACCTGTGGGACTAGACATGTGTTGAATACCATAAATAAACTGTGTGTTCCCATGTTAGCTCCACCACTCCTGTTTCTTTCCTGATAAGCAGCAAGATGAACACAGAAAAAGACAGTCTTGACTATGGGGAGAGAGAGCAAAGTAGAAGAACAGAAAGAAAGTAAGGACAGTGGAATGGTTGTCATCCGTCAGAGGTGTCCCTCAGCACTGTCGTGTGTCTACTCAGTGTCTGCTCATGACATCTGTGCAGAAGAAACTAATCTGTCGCCCATGAGAAAGCTCAGGCCTTGATAACAGATCAGCTGAAGTGAGGCACATCAGGCTGCTGACACACCACAGTTTCTCCCAGGGAAAAAAATGAAGCCATCACTCATCGACACAAGCAAGCAAAATTACTCGCTACCTTCTACAGAACTGTCTTTCATCTTTCCAGTGCTTTCTTTTCCCTTGTGGTGTCTGCCTTTGTCTTTGTACGATGCAAATGGAAGAAAAATGGGATAAAAGTCTGATTTCAAAGCCTTTTAAAGCTCAGTATTATGATTATCATAAAACTTTCATGACTGAACTTTTAACTCAGCATTATGGAAGGTTATTAATTAAATCAGACATAAGTGTCTGTTTTATTGACATACATAGAGGTTCACAGAAATCATCATTTAAATTGTCTGTTGGTGCAATGGGCTGGCCTATGGCAGCAGAATGAGTGACTAATGACTGAGAAGTTTTTAGTTGGAGGCTGACTAATGGATAAGTGGTTGGTTTAAAACTTGGCAACAGCAGGTGAGTTCAGTATACTGTTTATGGAGGCTATAGGAAGCTGGGTAAGAACTGACAGTTTGTAAAACCACTTTCCCAAATAGTTATTTTCCCATGATAGTTTAAATACTATGATACTTTAGAAAGAGTTTGGAGGCTGATGTATTGTCTTAGCATTTATAAAACTGAAAATCACCAATGGGTTAAACAGTGTTTATATGCACTAGAAAAATCTGTGAATACGATTTTTACCAACTAGCAGTAACAAGTGCAGACGAAGACATCTTCAGGCATGGAGCTATAGTTGGTTCAATTAGCTAGCTTGTTGTAGTTGATAAAATGAGTAAGACATGAGCCTTTGGGACAGCAAACTGCTGACACATAGAGCAGTGTGCAGGATGATGAATCTACAAACACCAATTGCCTTGTGTAAACTGTCTAGTAATATTAATTGTGTATTAATGTATAAATATTATATGAAGACGCACTGTATTATTGAGTAAAGGGAAAAGGTCACATAATAGGGAGGAAAAGGAAAGGTCATGTTTTTTTTTATTTGAAAACAGGATTCTGCTTCATACAAGTTTAAAAGTACATGTCTATACAGACTATTAAGCAAATGGACAAATATGTGGTTTTTCATTTAGGAATATGAAATATACTGAAATAAAAAATGGCCGAAAGAGTGAACACAGAGTAATCACTGGGTCTGCCTGACAAGAGAGGTCTTTAAATCACCACACATCTTAAGTAATTAACTCATTGCCGTCATTAAGCCATGATCACTGATACGAAGCAAGTCAGTATGTTACATCAAAGCTCATCGTAAATGCTTGGTTAAATCATATATTCACAATGTATGTCTCATAATAAAGAAAGATTGAGGTCTCGATATGAAAGACAGCGAGACCAAAGAGAAGCAGAGTAGTGTCTGGAAAATCTGCTCGTATATCTCAAATATCTATTTATTTATTCATCTATTGATGGGAGATTAATTCTCCATATCTGTGCATCACAGATGAGACTTCCAGGTGTGTGTGTCAATAGCGTGCACTGCGTCAAATGTCAGGTATATCTGATAGTGCTGATGCTCAAACGTGGTGACATTCTGCCCGAGCACGGGTTGACAAAGAAGATCTCAGACAACAGCAGGGCGGGCTTTTTATTGACTAGCAGAGAGGCGGCATCAGTGCAAAAGCGAGACAGCAAAAGGTTCTTTAATGCATTGGTTTCAAATGAGAGAACAAAAAACCCAGCATCGTCTATAGGGAGAGTGGAAATTCACTTGAAAGTAATGCAATTTCTATAGATGTTTGGCACATGATGTGTTTGAAATGGGCAACTGTTGTTATTTGTATACAAATTCTCTACAGATATTTTGAGTTACTGATTCATTGTATTTCACTGAGGCATGTTGAAATGCACATACACTCTTAGTAAAGCTTTGATTAGCAAATGAGTGCAAATGTATCACTCAGTAATAGCATAATGAGCTTTTATTTTTCATGTAGCTTTCCTAACTTTGTTTTTATGGTGGCGTTTTCTTTATAGCAGAAGAAAAATTGTGTGAGGAGGTTTAATCAATACTAAGCTGCCCGATGCAAATAGTAAATCTTTCAGGTGACACATGATTACTTTTGGGTGCTCATCATCTTGGAGGGATCTCTGCGGCCTTTTCCCTGGTTGTGGACATCAATAAACACCACCACTATAGTGGCAATTACGTATCTTGCTTGAAGAAAAGTTAACTACTGTCCTCAGGGCTCAGGTACCCAATGCATCTATGGAAGGTGGATAGTGGGAGGAAGACGTATTGGAAAACTGTCATGCGCGCGCACACACACACACACACACACACACACACACACACACACACACACACACACACACACACACACACACA
>JAUYWH010000012.1:21672261-21702903 GCA_034779795.1 Ctenopoma multispine | reverse complement strand
CACACACACACACACACACACACACACACACACACACACACACACACACACACACACACACACACACACAAAGATTCATATATCCACCCACCAACAAAACTGGCAAATGCATGTCAACCCACCCCCACACACACCCACAAATACACACACACACACACACACACACACACACAAATATACACACACACACACACACACACACACACACCAGTGCTCGCCAGATGGATGGCAAGTTTCATAATGGTTGAAATGAAGAAGTGGATCACTGGAGTCCACCCTCTTTCTTTGGCAGTTATGACTTAAAACTCCTCCGAGAAGTGAATCATATTGAAGCGCTGAGATGAACAATCAACGTGGGACATGAAGAGGATTAGGACACAGAGGCCACGCACACTTCAACAGGTCTTGTTTTCACTCAAGCTCTGCACTACAACTGAAGTGAAACAGTCTATTTTTCGAGGATAGAGAAATTGTTTCGTCTACACTGAAGCTTCTTCCCTCGACTCTACACCATTGAGCTTTTGATGAAAAGAGAAAAATCAATCAGTCTTGCATCAAACAAGTTTTGATGTTGGAAAAAAAATTTTTTCACTGAACTTTTACAAAACATCAATGAAGGAATACACGTTTGATAACAATAAATAAAATAATCTTTATTCACAGTGCCACACTTGGACACTTGGCACACGAGGACCAGCCATTGAGAAGTCTGAGGATTGTCCTGGTAGGGCTGGTCTGTCTCAGAGCTTTTCTCCAAACCAATTAGACATTATAAAGCCTATACACATATTCAACTGACAATGTTAGCTGCAGCGGCACAGCTGGTACAAACTTTAAGCTTTTTTCATTCTACTTCCTACTTTATTTACCTTAGTTTCTTCTACAAATTCCAGGATCACTAATTTTTTAACTATTAAATCCCCATGTTAGTCAGCGGTTCTGAGTCCTTAACTGAGTCTACAGTAATTTTTATTACGTTATGACATTAGTTTAAATGAGCTTGAACTTAACTCAGATTCTAACAAGTGGAATTAACTGGGAGAAGTTAATGCATCAATAGCAACAGAAATACAGAAAAGAAAAGAAAAGAAGGAAAATTTATGAACTGAACGATTTAACGAAAAGAAAAGAAAAAGAAAAAAAGACAGATACTGATTTAGGACCAGTACACTGATTTTTCTTAGGTTGTTTAAAGGGTGTTCACATTAGTAAAGTTTGTAGACACAGCAGATAATTTCAGTTCTCACCATGCGTGAAAAAATTCATCAGAGCTCAGACTCTGGAGACTTTGAAACTGTTGAAATTGTAATATCTTAAACATTTCTGGTGTTTTTAGTCAGATTAGCTTCCAGGTGACCATTACATTAATTCACCTTTCATTTTAGGCTTTTTTGTACACACAGAAAACTTTTCAAAATGAGATTGATTGTTTTACATTGTATTGATTGTTTTACATTGTATTAATTTGGTGTGTCAAATTGGGAGTGTATGACAGGAAATTCCCAGGCTGCTATTGGTTGTAAGTCTGGCTCTGCTGAGGGTCTGTAGACTGGCTATATTGCCTGCAGTGATGTCAATTACGTATCTAGTCGTAGTCAATATAGGTGGCATATAAAGTGCAGTAGTATTGTGTCAGATCGGTGATGCTGATAATGTTTGGCCCTGAGTGTATAAAAAAAACTCTCTCTCTTTTTACAGGAAAATTATAACATCCCCTTCAAAAAATGGTGTAAATGTAACCTGCAGGATCACTGGTACATAATTTACACCTCAGTAAGCTGACTTAGTAGTGTTTCTCATTCTCCTGATAGCACATTCGAGCAAACATCACTCATGTTGTTGAACAGATTTGGCTGTGCAGCTCATACATCACCATCTGCCTACTGTAACCTATAGGCCACTTGCATCACACAACACATACAAACAATACAGACTGACACTCTGACAAAAGTGACGACCAAACTCACAACTTTCACTATTCAAATGGCATAATTAACAGTGAAGATAATCTGATGTCAAGGTGACAACCTCTAATGAAACACATTCTACCTGTTACTTCCTGTCACTTATCAAAAACACGACAGACCTATTAAAAATCAAGCTTTTGTTCGCTAATATCTTGGATGTGTGGCTGTCACTCGTTTTAAAGCTTTAAGTCTCTAGTCAGGTTTTCTCTCTGCCTACCAGGGCTCATTTAAAACCCTTCAGGAACATTTAAGCGCTGGCTTCAAAGTGTGAAGAGAACATTTTGTACTAGGTACAGGACTGAAGCAAAGATAGAGATTAATAATCAGAAATGAGCAAGAAGAGAGAGATCAAAAGAGAGAAAACCCCAGTGATAGTGCACATTATGGCTATCCTCTGTGATTACTGCAGCATGTGGCATGTGAGTGGTGTAACAGACCACCAGAGACACAGAGGAAGTCAAAGTGATGGGAGGCCACCGCAGCTTAGCGAGGCGCTAACTCTAAAGCCCTAAAAAAAAAAAAAAAAAAAAATCAGCTTTTCCTTCAGAGGCAGTGAGCTACACTATAAACAAACTTTAACTGCTGCATCTGTATGTGAAGCCTCTTTGCTGTGGCGTGGTGCCACACAGCCTGTCTCCACTTTAATATGGATCCATCCATTTTACAACATAAACAACTTGTCAATTAGCAGCGTGTTTGTACAAGCGTTCACAGTGTTTAATTCACCAGGGGTGTGGCTGACTGAAAATATGTGGTGCACCGACTCCAGTAAAGGGGTATAGTTGGGATGACAGATAAACTGTATGTGTGTGCTTCCCTGCCAGACCATAAATTAACTTTGAGCATGCATCTCTGTTTGTTTTTCTCTTTGTGTGAATGAGGAGCTAAAATTAGTTGTAAGCTACTGATCGGCTTTGTGGATTGGAAGTTCATTAACATGGCTGATGCTTTGATGATGCCCCTGATAAAGCAGAGGAAGATGGAACCACGCACACGAAGGCTGATTAAGATAGCTGATAGATAACTTTAACTTTTACAGGACAGAGAGGGGAAAAGTTTGAGGAAGCAAGAAAGGAAGTTCTGATAAACAACAAACACACATGAAGAAGGATGGGTTTGAGGCTAGGTCACCAATCATTAGCCTGCAAAGATGCAGAGAGACGGTTGGAGAAAGAAATATTCAGAGGCTGAGACGACTGGAAAGGGACCATCTGCCTCTTCCAATTCTGCACTCACCGTCAGTGGAGCAGCCTGTGGATCCATCGCTGGAGCAGTAGCGCATCTCGATCCTCTGTCTGCCCACTTCTAGCAGGCTGGGATCTGGGATGCGCGCTTTGCAAGTGTAGCGGAAACGCTGCTCATAGTGCCCGCCGTTGTCTGAGATGTTGACCGGTGTCCACGGAGTCCAGGGTGTGGTCTTCTTCAGGTCGGGACAGGGCAGTGTGTTGCATGACTGGTACTCCTGCAATCACATAGATATGAAACATAAACATTTCACAGCATTTAATTTAGAGTTTTATGTCATGCCAAGCACATTTGCAGGTAATCTGCCATGTCTAGCGTAGGAAGTGATAATAACAAATCATTAAAGCAATAATTAAGCCTGACAAGCTCAGACAGGGATGTCTGGTGTATTTCAGAAGCATAATAATAGTCAGGACAATGGCTTTTGAAATTCTCAGCAGTGACTAATATGAAATGTATCATCTTATTTTATGAAGAAATAAACAGCCTTTTCAAAGCGTACATCACCGCTCATCCTTAAAAACCTCTTGATTTAAGTTCTCCCTGTTTTACGGGATTGTATTGTGTGGATCCAATACCACTTATCTGGCCCCCAAAACCCCTTTAAAGCCAAAACAACCCAGTTTGCCTGGCCCCAAAACAACCTGCCATTCTGTCAGCACGCACTAAGGATACATTCTCATTAAGCCACTTGCTGAACATGGGAAGAGGCAAAACAAGCCAGGCAGAAAAGGTCATTGATCAGGTTTAATTTATAACCAAGGGGAAAGAACGGAGGAGGGGAAAGAGGTGATGCCAGGGACCCAAAGAAAGCTGATAGAGAGACGTTCAAATAGGTGTAGTGGAATAAAAAATATGGATCTTTCTCCTAACTGCATCCGACTTTGGAATCTACGCAGTAAAAATGAAAAACACACCACTGAAGCTCTAACAGGATGATATGTGAGTCTCATTCAGGAGTGTCGTCAGTATGTATTCTCCCTCCATTTGGGCTACTGGTCAAAAAATATTCTGCTTCTTCAGTGGGACCATATTTGATGATATGATTCAGGAAGATAATAGGTGGGTAATAGGGAGTCTGGCCCCCTTTTGTGCACAGCTAAATAAATAAGGAAGCGGAGGTAGTGATACGTCTGGAGAAAATGACACCACAGAAGAGAGGGTGAGATGGCTGCCATTTTCCTTACCACATGTTTATTTATGCTGAATAGGGCTTGAGTGACTGGCAGACCTTGACAAAATAAGATAAGAGATCCTTTCTACACATCCATCAGCCTGTCACGCGGTATAGGCTGACAGGTCAGCTGAGGAGAGGAGTGGTATAGTATGCAAGAGTATTTTTCACCAGTCTGCCCCATCTTTTATGCTCTCTCGTGGTTTTACCTCCTATCTATCTATACCTACCTATCTATATTTCTTTCACTGTCTTTCACACGTTGTACATTGGGTTCTCTTTGTGACAGCTCTGTTTCTTCCTCTCCTCGTTTCTTTTTCTCTCCGTATCTTTGTTTCATCTCTCTCTGCCTTTCCCTATCCACCCTCCTTTCTATCTCCTTATTCTCCCCCTCTCTCTCTGCTTCTCTTCCCCTGAGGTAGCAAGGTTAAAAACACAGGGAGGATTCAGATTCTGTTAGAGCCCCGTGATGAATGAGTGTGTCACCTCAGCCGCACTTCCTGCCTCTCTCCATCTAGTGCAGTAATCATCTCCAGACATTAATATTTAACATCATCACGCATCACGGACCAGCCCATGTGTGATTACCAGCCAATAACAAAAGGGAAGAAGGAGAGAAAATTTCCATCTCAGCATGCTGCCGCCACAATGACAGAAACGCCATACATGACATGAATGTGGAAGAAAAAGACAAACGATCTGTGGGTGTTTGTTGTGTGAGTTGTTGATGGTGGCCAAACACAGTAAATATTTAATGAGGCTTGTCTGGTAAACGTTTCTCGCTGTACTCTCTGAGGATTAGTGTCGATGCAGAGGGCTAAGGAGATAATTACTGGGTTAGCTAAACCTCATTCAAGGTCTCTGAAGGTATCCACAACTAAAGTATATACAGCTTACAGACTAAACTGACATCACAAGATCTGTGGCCTGTTGTGCAACTTGAATGAAAATACACTGTAACTTTATATAAATACTGAAGTTAAACATTTTCTCTTTTATTGTGAAAGAGTGCAATAGACGGTGTTTAGTATTTTACATTACATATAACACAAGTGATGTAGGTATTTTATCATATATAATGTTAACTGTGAATTCAGACTTCTGATTCTCCGACACATGTTTTTTAGGTGTTTGATTGCCATACCAAATTCAGGGGACAGTATTAAACGTTTCGTGAAGATGCCAACAGTGAGGCTTGTTTAAAGAGCTGGGAGTTATGGTTAATAGTGTAATAAAAGAAAACTACTAGTGTAATTAAAAGAAAAATGTTTAAGTGAGAATCATACAAATATAATTTCAAACCCAGGTTTGAGATGTGCATCAATCAAGCAAATCTAGCATAAGATAAAAGGAATTGTAAGAGAACTGCAGTCAGATCACTTAAAGCTATGCCTAATCATATTCCTTACTTATTAATGGTTAAATTGAAACAAAAGAATAATAATAACTAGACTGGTTGCAAGCTAATAGACTTAAGTGTAAAAATGAAGGTATGGTGAAAGTCCCCAATATCAACCTATACCACCTGGGGGTCCATGATGACTCCTGTTAACAATAGTACAGTCAGTAATAATGTTAAAGGACACTGAAGGAGGTTTATTGCATTTTACAGCAATAAAAAATCCTTGCTATGGTGGCTATGTGAATGCAAACTCTGGTATAATAACAAAAACAAAAACAGTCCCTCCTGCTTTAAGAGTGGCAATTTTTATAACACCTTGTGAATAATGCATTAAAAATGAACCCGAGGATGTGAAATAAACATCAGTCCAGCTCTGCCCATATAAACTCATAATTCAAACACACATATACACCCACAAGCAAAGTGAAATAACGCCATTCAAATAACATTCACTGAGCCAGAGCAGGGAATAGGTCATCTTAGGCATACATTACAAGTTGCCCATGTAAATGTAGCTCTCTGAACAAAACTGAGCCATATTTGATTTAAACTTTTAGACAAATAAAGCTGAGCAAAATGTTTAATCTGTTTTTTTCCAGTTCATATGTTGAGCTAGCAGAGCTAGAAACAAACAAAAAAAAAAATGCCAACACATACAAAAAACTCTTCACTCAGCCATACTCACATCTCAGTTTCAAAAGAATTAACCAAAAGTGAAAACATGGCGGAGAGCAGTCGACTGTGACATGTGGCATGTGGAACACAAAATTGGATTCAATTAGTCCGCTGATTTCCACTCATATCCGTGCCCCCCCCAGCGAGAGCAGTGATACGCATTATGGGGAAATGGAGAGCAGCGATTTTATGCTGTGCAACACCTTTAACAGGCAGCTGCTCTGAGATGGGCAACACTTTAATGTGTTTCTGGCTGTCTGGCTGAAGCTCAGGAGAACTGGGTGGAAGAACGCTTGATAGCATTTTACTGCTTCACACAAACAAGCTGTTGCCTGGTTGGTCAGTATGGAAGTGATGGTCAGGATGTTAATGTGTGTATGTGCAAGACTGTGTGTGTCAAGCCGACTAGAGAGTGAAGGTTTGGCTTAAGGCTTGCACTCTGGCACTGGATGAGTGTGTGTGTATGTTTATGCATGGCTGAAGAAGTCTCCAGCCACAGAACTTTCAGATTTTTTAGGGCATGCAAGTTGAGAAGCATGTGGGTTGGATGGTGAAATTGTATCATTGTATCATAATCGTTGTATGTCTATACTTGTGCGTGTGGAGTATGGAAAGAGTGTGTACAGTATGTCTGTTTGGTGTGTGTCTGTACAAAAGGCTCTTTGTGGTGTCCAGCCAGTTGTGGGAGGTGAATAATAAGGAGTCGTGCCTCTCCAGCTTCCTGCCATCATTAGACTCATTATACTTCTTATTGGAGTTGCAGAGCTGTTGTGTCAGTGCGAGAGGGAACGTGAGTGGGAGAGTGAAGCATGTGTGTTGGTTTATATAAGGATGTCTCTCTCTCTCTATATATATATATATACTCACACACTTACATCCTAACTTTTAAGTGAATAGTCCAGATTTGAGAGTGACTAATCCTTTGCAGTGTCTACATCTCTATTGTGGCCGAGTCAGTAGAGATGGAGGCCTAATGTTCCTCAAGTCTCCATGACACATCAGTTCAATTAGCAACATGGACTGAAACACTCTTTGTCAAACACTGACTCCTCTGTCTCCCTGTCTCCCCAGCAGTCTGACTTCATAATGATGCCTGCTGTCAGCCATGAACAGGTCTCCTGGCTACACATGAGTGCACATGCACATCCATAGACTAACACTTAAGAGTACAAAATTGCACAAGTGTTTTCACCCATCAGTCTGCCCACACAAACACTGGGTACTTAACTTTCATTTCACAGCCCAGCTGCACAACTGAACCCCTTGCATGTAAAAAGAACAGCTCTCCATATTACTAAGCAGTTCTGTGCAGTGTCAGGTCTGCGTGGCCCATATTTGACTTTCTTAACTCTGAGAGGAAGAATCAAAATGTGCAGTTTAGTGGAGAAAAATGGTCTTTTTTGATCCTTGGATGTGAGAGATATTTGATGTACTTTTCTGTTTAAAGTAGGATATACCACCATGAATGATATCTTCATGAAGAATGCAAATCTTTGAACCAAACTTTCTTTCATGAGAACTAGGAATTAAAAAGAATACGAGCATGCTGTTTAAGGTGTGGTTGTGGGTCTTCTACTTTTAGTGAAATGTAGTTTAAATTTCTTACTGGCCACTTTACTAGGTACATCTGTATAATCTAATGCAACCCCATGCACCAGCATTTCCACTCTACCTTCAGTTTTGAGTATTGTAACCTCTATGTTAATGACATTTGATTACAATATTTTAACATATCACTAGTTTTAAAAACTCTTCTGGATATACTGTATATGTATATGTGCAGAAGATTACAGGCGATATCCTGACAAAGCCAAATTGCTGCTGCATATTTGGTAGAATACATTATGCAGATTGGACAGATCTATGTTTTTTTTTCAGTAAATCTCTGCTTCTCAATGCCAGACAATTACTGTATCTCTAATATCTGATAACGCTGTCGACTGTACCACTAATAAAAAAAACTAGAAATACATGTTTGCTGAAAATGTTCCTTATCAACTCTTCGTTTCGTCTTGACTTGCTGTTTGAACTGCATTCAAAGGGTTGCTATGGAGAATTACTTTTCTTTTAGCACCACTACCTAAAACTATGTTCTTTTTAATAAATAATTTTCTTATTTAGTAGAGCTACAATAGTTAGTGATTCATTTCTTCATTGTTTAGAAAAAACAATGAGTCTTTCGTCTACTTTAATCTAGGCTGCATGACTTCCTGTTTTTCAGTCAACACACAGGAGAAGATGGAGTTAAGTACTGTTCTCATGGTACAGTAAATCACTGCTGGGCCACCAGAGCCTCGCTTGTTTACTTCCAGCCTAGATTTCACTGGCTCCTCTGGGGGATTCAAACCCGTAATGCAGATACAGTGAAACCAGAGAGATGGAGCAGTGCTGCATGGACCAGGGTCAGACTGATGAAGTTGCAGTCATGTGGCCTTTTGCATCAGCAAAATGACGCACACAACACCTCAGGACTAAATAGTTCCCTGTTGATAACACTGCTGAGGCTCAAGGCAATGACACACAGGGCAACAATAGGGCATGTTTGATGGAAAACACCTTGAGAATGTGTTCTTTAATCCTGCATGTGGCAGTGTTCTGTTTTCAGGGTTGCATGATGACATTTTTGTTTCATCTGAAGCGTCCTAAACCTGAATCCCTAGTAGCCTCACCTGACTTATTCTGTCTTGGTCTCTGTGCTATGAGCTCCCTGTGGAGAGTGTGCAAATGGAGAAAATGTAGCTTCAGGGATCAATAGAGACTCACAGGAAAGTAAGAACTGAATAGATTTTCTGTACAGAGATTCACTTTACAACATGTTGGGAATGTTGACCATCTACACTGGGCATGGTCATGTGCAGTGCTTCTTTCCAAAACAAGTTCCACAAGTTAGTATTCTCTGTAACTCTGTAAAACCCAGAGCAGATGTTAGCTGATGTTGATTAATGTCTTGCTAACACCTGGCGATGATCAATAGTGGCTGAAGTGATATCAATCCTGACAGGTAAAAATGAACACACACATGCAGTACAGTTTACAGGCCCCAGTAGTGATTTTGAAATCATGGACATTCTGCTGTACTGACGGGTTGCAGGGCTTTCACCACACATTTAATCACTGCTCTGTGGCATTCATTAACCCTGGCTCTGATTAATTTTTCCTTTTGCTGTGTTTGTTTCTCACTGGGGTGCTATGCTGCAGCTGCAGAAGTAAAAACATCACAGTAAAATATATTAATTCTTTAACATTCGGTGAATATCACTTAAATAAATAACTTTTTTTTTTTACATGCATAGCAAATTTAATGTTATCTGAAGAATCAGGGTGAGCATACAGTGTAACACCTGGGAGCAATCGTCCTTCTCAAGTTTTCAAAACGTAAGATCTTACATTAACATTTTGGATGGTAGATACATATTTAAACAAATGAACTCAACAACAACTGAACCAAAAATGAAAGGATTAATCAGAGATTTGTTTGGCTGTGGAGCTTAGTGAACCCAAGTATTTTACCAACTCGCAACTGGATCCAAAATACAACCGGGTACCGGAACTCATCCCTAGACACCCACACGTCTGGGACATACACAGTGTTCATCTTTTCAGGTCTCAGAGGGATGTCTGGGCTAAAAAAGTAGCTCTCATGACAGAAGCTGCTATGTGTGCGTGTGTGTGTGGTCTCCTTCTGTTTAATTAAACCCGGATCTGTCCAGGGAAGGAAAACACAAACGGACAAAGTACTCTTTTTTTATACCAAATTTCATCGGAAAGGTGGATGCAAATACCTTTGAGCCCCCTTTTAGGAGTTTTAAGGCGCTTTAAGGCTTTGGAGCACATTACATTAAGCTGTGCAATTAAGCACCTTCTCAGAGCTTAACAGGAATGCAGCAAATGTTTCTTTGGTCTATATAAATATGCAGCTATGATACACGTCAGCTATGCTGTCCAAATAGTCCTTCCATGGAAGATGAAGGTGTCCATATAATTAGAGTCACCAACATGCTGCAATGTTGGAAGACAAAGAGCCAACAAGGTAACAAAATAAAGCAAAGAAGGACGACAGGTCCATGAGCAACATCAAAAGTAACAAGAGGTTATTTAGTTTAAGGTGTGCTTTTCCACTGGCCTCAGCTCTCTCTAGCATGTTACTACCAGATTATCCCATCTGCTGACACAAATAAAAACTATCTCTAATACAACTCAGGCCTTGTTCTTCCCCAGAACGAAAATACACCAAGATACCCAAAATACCCTCTATTACCAATGAAAGACAGAGTTTTAGTCCTGGAAAAAGCAATGAAGAGGAACTGAGATTCCTTCAAGCTTGCTCAGTCGTTCCTTTTCTGAGCTCCTCTAGGAATGCTGAGGCATTCCCGGGATGTTTCTGTGGAGATAACTGTTGCTATGCAATGACAAAATCAAGACAGCTGCCATCAGGAGAGAATATTTGTGTGTGTGACAGAGAGAGAGAGTGGGTAGATGTGGCGAGCCTGCTAAACTGCAACTTAATGGGAGGTCAGTCTTTTCATTTGGGTGTTTTGCAGCTACTAATGTGTCATGGGTAATTATCAGATACCATATATGCTCTTGAGGTTGCAAGGCCCTGAGTGGGATGTTTCATAATTCTGTCTGTGTGTTATTTAGCTTTGCAATGAACCATTACACAACCTGTAGGATGTGATTTTTCAGCAAAATGTGATTTGGGTTGTTGAATGCTTTTCCAGCATTTGGTATAAAAACAAAAAAAATTTCATTAAACATCACTTTAATCTAACACCGAAAATGTCTGCGTTTATTACTGTGCACACATTTACATGTATCTGCACCCAGTAACATTGATGTGTTGTGTGTGTAACCCTCATTCTAATCTTTATTCAGAAAGCATAAATTAAAATGCATCATTTAGAAAAAACAACATACATCTAAGGATCAGCTTTGTGCATGGACACAATCCCCAAACAAACAAACATAAACACACTTGAAGAATCCCATGCATCCACAAGGCCCTGACCCATATTCTTTAATCCATTTCCAAGGGGGACACTAGAGGCTACAGCTATCATGTTCATTCTCTCTTATTTTTACCAGGACTCTGAATGAGGAGGGGTTTGTGTGTGTGTGTGTGTGTGAAAACAACACCAGAAATAACATGAGCATCACATCATCCTGTCAACAAGGAGAACACTTGTATTTCATCACTTCCTTGCATCATCCATACTCTGGAGAAAGCTCTGTGGCAAAAACTAAGCCTCTTCATATGTGAGGTGATTATTGTATGTGTGTGTGTGGCATTAAATAGGTCTTGGTAATAAATCTGATGGCTGCTGCCACTGTTTAAATATAGCCAGGGGGTTTGGTTGTGTTAGATGTTCCAGTTTCATCACTTGTCACTATTCATTGCATTAAATGGCTTAGGCTGAGTTCTTAAACAATAGACAGACTGACAGATAGACAGATGGGGCATATGAGAGCGACTGTTTAGTGTGACATACCTGACCACACCCAGGACAGTCGTTGCCATTCTCACAAGTTCTGCGTCGTGACTGGATGCCTCCGCCACAAGGCACAGTGCAGCGTTCCCATGCCGACCAGGCGGACCAGTAGACATGAGGTGGGCAGGGCAGGTGTTCATTACAGTACCTGAGAAGTAAGAACAATGACTGTAAGGAATGAATATGTTTCTTTATGTAATCAGTTAAATCAGGATCTCTTCTTCACAGGAACAAGAAAAAAAACACATGTAAGAATAAAGAGGGTGCCAAAATAAAAAAGAGAACAATCACAATTACAAAAGTATTAGATAATAAAGTCTCAAAGTTTCTGAGCTGTTATATTTTCCATGTCACGTATCTAAATTCAGCCTTGCATATTTATGTGATACTGTCTATGAGGTTTAAGTAATAGTTGTGCTTCTAGCCACCTGACCTGATGTACATCATTCTAATATTTACTCTCCTTTAAACTGTGTTTTCATTTTCATGAGAGAAATGTCTGTTTCCACTAAAGCTGCTAAAGGCTCCAAAATGTTCAGCTGTCCCTGCTGTTGATGGAAAATGGGTTGCTTACATTAAAGTTGGAAGCCCGAGAACCTTAACAAAATACTGAAACACGCTGAAAATACTCTCAGAACTGACGGAAGCTGTAGCGTTGATAATGATCTGTGGCTTTGTCACTATGAACGACCCTTTTTTGATCTATTGTTAATGTGCAGAAATAAGTATTACTGGATTGTGTTCTGTGGTTAAAAGTAACAGTGGTGACATGAGGTAGGTTGAAAACTTCAATTGCAGAACATTACTCGTGTTGAATCCCACATACATACCAGACTCACATGTATCAGGCATCATGGCAGTGTGTGCGTGTCTGTGGAAAATGGAATGGTCACTTTATCTGAAACTGCACTACAATTATGTGTGAAGTTCTCTGAAGATGTCATCACACTTTTGAAACCTTGCCACTAAACTGAAGTAGCTACAAAGAGTCCCTAACACATGGCAGAGAAGTCTGCAAAACCATGTAAACTTCATTTAAAACAAACTTTTACTATCCCAACATTTCTCTTTGATGTGGCCATAGAGCACAGGGAACACGATGCACTGTGGGTTTGAACGTCGGAGGCAATCAACCATGAGAGACAGATGTGTAGTATATGAGAGTGTATGGTGTGCTGGCCAGTGTTGCATATAAAACATATCTGAAATTGTAATGAACATGCATATGCACTTTGCATAATTCATTGACATAGCCCATTAAAAAGCCACAAAGATGCATGCATCATCTCTAATTACATCGTTTTACAAGACAGGATTACAGCCATGTCTAAAATACTCACTCAGTCTTCATTATACAAGAACGACATCTGATTGCCAGCCTTATTAGAGCCATATAATTTCTTTTATAACTTTTACGCATACTATAAAATTGCTTTTATTGCTGTTTTGTTGTGTTTTTGGCACATGACTGCCTTCTGAGCCTTCTTGAGCTAAAATAGCTTTAACTTACACTCTGCTATTGTTCATGCAAAATCATAAGCTACAGTCAGGATACCCTGGTTGTAAAACTCCTTAAAGCAGTGTGTTCTTTTCTACTTGTACTAATCTGTGGGATGATACAGTGGAGAAGAGGAGTGTGGAGCAGTGAGGAAGAGTATGGATTACAATCGGGTGCACGCCTGAGTAAATAAGAAAGATGTGCAAACACACACACAGACACACACACACATAGACATCCATCCATGCAGAGTTGTATGCAGACACAAACGACCCCATCTTGCCTAGCAGCACAATAAAAGACTGCCACGATCAATACAAAGCAGCTTTAGAGCTTCAAATTCATCATCATACACACAGTTTAATCATTTCAGACAAGTAAGTGGCTTCATTCCATCTTTAACTTGTGCTTTTTTTTTTTCTTCTCTCCAAAAACACACAGCTGATCAAACTAAAACACTGTTAATTACTTGCTATAGGCTGAGCAAGCAGTATGGACAATGTCGGTGTGCTGAGTGAAACAGAAGGATCATAAACGCAGGCATTAAGCAGCCAGATTTAAGCCCGTAGGTTCTGGTTTCAGAACATTTGCTTTATCTTTAAAAGCTCTGCCTGCTGCGACCAATCAGAGCCAAACTTATGGGAAGCCTATTGGCAAAAAGAGATGTAGAAAAGAAGTTATGTCTTTTGAATCTTTTTAGTTTTTGTAAATATGTGTCCGTGTATATATGAGCTCGCACTATACTGCATGCATGGATCATTGAACATGAAGCCTGTGCATTAATCTTAAAAGTGTAGTCAAGGCAACATGTGAAGAACAAGACTAGGTGAGACTTTACTGCCAACAGAAAAAACAATAGGTCTTTGCCCTTTAAAATACAAATCTCCATGATATTAAAATAATATGGACGTTTTTTCACCTATGTTAATATGCAGTTCTGACACATCTGGGTATGCCCTTACTGAACACATACACACACAAACAGACATTTAGCATCTTCATCATCATCTTATCTTTTTCTCCCTCTGGCAGACTCTAACTGACGCAGCATAATTCATCTGTTAACACATTCACTCTCTATCTTTCTGCTTTACTGTTCATTTGTCTGACTCGCAGTCTCCCACATACACACACCAGACACACACACTCTCCTCTTCTCTCTTGCTATTTCCATACAAAGATCCTTTTCCAGCACTCACAGTTGGCCCCTAACCGGCCCAAGGTGTTTTAAATAGCTGAACAGTGCAAGTACTGAGAGCTGGAAGGGGAGATGAAACAAAGGAGATTAAAGCTCAGAGAGAGAGACAGAGTGGGGGTGGCAAAACCTGCTTCTGGCCTCCTGTGGTCTTTAGTGCCAGCCAGCATTTCTTTTGGTGTGGTTCATGAGTAACTGGGCAGTGCTGGTCACTCCATATATTTCCCTCTGAGTTCCTGTCGGAGCAGTCCTTGAGAAAAAGGACTTCTCCACCAGGGCCATCAGTGAGTAAGAAACAGGGAAGGTAAAAGGTTGGAGGAGGGAGAGAGGAAATGAAAAAGTACAGAGAAGTGAGGGGAAAAAAAGGATGTAATATAAGGTTCATCCTTGAAGGCTGTATCCAATTACTTGTCTGTTGCGATGCTGTTTCAGTTTCCATGGTAACAATTGGTAACAATTTATTTCTCTCCTTTTTTTTTCGCTGTGCTCGCTGAACTGTATTTTTATTTGCACTTTTTCAGGCTCCACTTCTGGTTAACAGCAGGATTTGGATGAAAAACACCAATTTGGTTAACTAAGAGACACTATGGACACAAGGGAAGAAACACCTTTATAAAGGTGGGGCTGATAATGATATATAACCAGTAATTTTGAAAGCTTTCTTCAGTCTTTTTTTGATTTGGTGAACACTGAACTAAACGTTCAGATAGAGTGAGAGATGAACAAAACCTTAACTTTGAGAATAATCTTATCATTAGCTTTTTTTTTTTTTTTTACCTGGACTTCTATAAATGTCTCATTGTTCTGCTTCACATTCTTTCTCCTTGAAAAACAGATTTTTTTTCAGGCCCAGAAGGTTGCTTAGAAACCACACAAACATCTTTAAAAAGGCGATTATTCTATGCCAAAGCCTCCAAAGCTTCAAAACAACGTAGACATGGTCTGTGTGTGAAAGCCAGATAATTACCCGAGCACAGGCCTATCCCACTCACTCCTTAATTGGCTGTCGTGACGTTGGACAGAAGTGAGAAAAAAAAAGAACCGAAAAAGTCACAGTGAAAGTCATTCACGCAACCTCCAACTGCAGGTTGCAAATACTGCCACAATTTTGCTGCGGCTTTGACTTTAACATGCACAAAATTGCAAACATGCATGTACAGAATGTATTTGCTATAAATAGCATCTTAACGTTTGCATAAACATTTGTGTGTGTGTGTAAGTGTACCTCTCTTCACGGTTCTGGCCCACACACACTCTTCCTCCGTGGCGAGGGGTTGGGTTGCTGCAGGAGCGTTGACGGACCTGGAAGCCGATGCCGCAGCTGGTGCTGCACGGAGACCAGGCAGTCCAGGGAGTCCACGCTCCGTTTCTATGGAGATGCAAAGTGCAAAATCAGTCAAAGTTACTTTAAATGGCATGGTAAATGGCATCTTGAAAATCAAAACAACAAGATTATAGCCAGAAGATCAAGTCACATGAATCTCACTGTGAGAAATGTCTTCACTGAAGGCTTAGAATATGGTTTACACTTGGAAGATGAGTTATGCTGTATGTGTGAATAAACTTAATTACAAACACATAGTTTAACTACACTGAAGAAATGCACTTTACAGTCAGAGAAGACACTGATCTTTCTTATGCCAGATGTTTTCTTTGAAAAGAAATAAAAGCATTGGCTGAGAATCCATTTCTCTCTGCATGCACAGACCAAGGGCAAGACCTCTAGATACAGCACTGTGATGACAACTATAAGATAAAGTTAGTATTCATAAAGAATAAGCAATGCTATGGAATTATACGTCTGTATAGGCTTAAAACAGGGAGGCCAGGAAGGAGCTGACAGATCACAAAAGTGTATAAAAAATACGCAAAGCCATTTAGTGGATTTCCTGCTTATTAAACTTCAAATTGACTGTCATTCAGTTTTTCTTTTACTAAAAATCAGATAAAATAAACACGTTCAAGGATTTACCTCGGTTACTGATAATGTGACGTGATAAACACATCTCATTAGTTTCAGACATTTATTAGACAAAAGTATTAAGCAGTTAAAAAAAACAACTGTAAGTAATAACTACAGTCTTCTTTAGTTGCTTCCCATCATTAACTGACAAAGTGTATCTAGTTTTCAAGAATATGTTAACATGCCCTGTTGGTAGCAGGCAGATGAATTGTGCACAGCAGCAACACGTCAGTTTTAACTCTGAGTGCTAAAATCAACAACTTTTCAGCTGAGAGAGTAAAAAAAATATCTCCAATCAACACTTATCCCCAAATAACTGATGCTAAATATGCAAGACAGACCGATTTACCCCACGTGGATTTTTAATGGGGTGGTGTCGGGATGCTGGGAATTAATTAACTAATCTTTTATGAACTCTCATTATATCCATCTAGATAGACATGTATTGCAAATTTAGAGACAACTCATAAAGCCAGAAGAAACATTTATAGATGTGTTGCATGTCTTGTGATGGGATACACTAAATAATTTACCTTGAGCAGTTGGCAACCTCCACACTGATCCCATAACACTGCTGTCCACCACACTGAGGTGCGGGGTTATCACAGGCTCGTGTCCGACACAGACAAGACCCGGCATTGCCTCCATCATTATGGCTACATGTGGACCAGCCTGACCAGGCACCAAAGCCTCCATCGACTGTCACATTACGGATCTGTTAGGACCAAAAAGGGACACAAATATAATATGAGAGTAATGGCTTTTCTCAGAAACCACTCATTGCATTAGACTGGTGCTCTCAGGAATGTGTTACTCTGGGAAACGCAGCCCACGGCTGCGACGGATGCAAACTGAAATCAATTTTCCTTAAATAGATGTAAAAATAACTTCATTACATCATCTGTAGCACATCCACATTTGTGCTGTTTTGGAGACAAAAATATGCTGTAAACATGTGGAAGATATAAGAAAATTGTCTGGGGATATGATGAGATTCCAGGACAGCCAAAAAAAAATAAAAGATTCAGAAAGGCAAATGAAAGCTGTGAATGGACTCACTGAAAGGACAGTAATATGAGGAAATAAAAGTGGCCTCATAAATAGATATTTGAAGCAAAACAGAATAAAACAGGAAGCCTCCAATATTACATGAGCTATGAATTACAATCGAGTTCCTGGGCACACAAGTTAAATACAAATGCATATGAAGCATGGTGCTGCTACATTTGAGGGTGGTTTGCAAATGCAAAAAAATGCTTTCACATGGGGAGATCAGAGAGCGTGATGATCAGCTGCTTTGACAGAGGCAAAAATAACATCTGCCCTCTGCTCCGTGGGTAATTGAACTCTGCTGTGGGCCTAAATGAGGGCTTTTTGCTAAGACAGACAACATTTGTGTGAAAACGACTCATGTTTTATGAGTATTATAAGAGAAAAATAAGTAGCTCTCTCTTTTTGAAACATATAAAATATAATATAATGATGTTTTTAGACTGAAGGTTGATTAAAGTTACTTTTAGAAAACCTGGGCTCTTTTTACCTGAAAGAAAGCTTAGACAAAATACAAATCTGGTACCTTCCCACTTCAGAGAGACCATTTCCTTTTTTCCATACAGTTAGGCCATTTGTTAATGGGTTGGCCAAACGTATCTACTATCTCTGTCTAAACAACACAGCTCGGTGTGCACGCCCTTGACTTGCCTCCAGTTTCGCACTTCCACTTTGCAGAAGAAAGCAACATAGCAGACATTCAGCCAACATTTTGTAAACTGTTAATGGATTCATCGGGAGTGAACCTGTAACTGTTAGTTTTCAGGTCTTGGCATTGAATTGTTGCAAGCAGATAATTTTCTGGTCTGGCTTCAGATCCTACATTATGCAGCCATTTCTCTATGCCAGCATACAAAGTTATTACAGCCAAAGTTAATTCATGCTCACTCTAAATGGATTGGACTTGGTTAGACCAAGGTTAAGTGCGTAAATACATATTCCATCAGTGGTGTGGGCAGTGGTATGTGACCTGAAAATACATCAAAACTACAGGATTAGTGGCTTCACTGCTGCTGGAAACATGGATATTATATTTGATTGGAGCCAACAAGCAATAAATATACATTTTGGAAAATGTACTTATTACTTTTTTTTTGAAGTTAGCTGAGAAGATTGACAGTATTGTTCTATTTCTTCATTTAAAATGAAGATGGAGCCAGAAGACAGTTAGTTTAGCATAACAAATAAAAACAGGGGGTATAGAGCGAGCCTCATCTCTTCACATGATAGCAGGCACCTCTAAATGTGTTTATTAGCAAGCTGTTCAACCAACTAGTTTCAGGTTGTGATAAATTACGTGAAGGTGACTGATTAATTAGTGGTCATAGAAATTATTACTAGCATTAGAAAAAAGCTGCAACAGTTGCCTGTTCATACACATGATCTTACGTATCTGTGTATATGTCTGGATTCATATGTGGATGTAGTGATAGCCAAGTTTCTGCCAAAGCCCTGCCGACAGCTGCCACTGGGTGCTCAGTAGCTTGACTGCCAAATTGTCTTCTGAACACAAAGCCACATGGAAGGGTATGTAGCACACAGCAGTGTCTGCTGCGACTGAAATGTATGAAAAAAGCAGAGCCTTGCTGAAATTGATAGGCTTGACGCCCCTTAGTGCTTCTCCTAAATTTGGTGCATGTTAAATAAATGGAAGAGCTGTTTTGCAAATGAACAAGCAGTCAGAGGTAAATGATTGAAGCAGGGCTCTTGATCATTCCGGGGGTACACGACGCTCCCTTAAAGTCAAGTTGTGCAGTCCCAAGATGACTTTCTCAGCCAAGGACATGTGTGTTTCTCAGTCTGGTTTAAGGGCTGTTGCTTGTAAGTTATGAGTGTACGGAGAGAATACAGAACAGGCTGTAGCTTTCAGAGGCGAGGAGCACAGATTAATGTGAGTATTAAATTCATGTGGAGAGGGGAGTGAGTATGAAGGCCTAGTAAGGATAATTGTGTTTTCAACAAACTTTAAGGTTTAAACAAAGAGGAAAACAGGTAGCAAGTAAGTAAACTACACTGAGGTATGTACACATAAGAGAACAGCACAGTGATACTCACAGGACATTTTGTGATGCTCTGCTCCCACTGGCTCATTCTGACACTTTCCTCCAAAGTGGTGCATTTCTTCAGCAGCAGATCCCAGCCGCAGTATGGGTCCCTGGCCCCAACACACGCTCTAAAAGGAGAGAAAAAAGTTGTTTTTTATTAACCTGTCATGTGTGAACACTGATGGCTCTGCATTGTGGCACAATATTAAATCAAACATCAGGCTGAAGGGTAGGCATAAGACAAGTACAGTACAGTATAGAGGCAGAGAATTTGATACAAGGAAGAAGAGGGTAAGCAAAAAGGTAGAAGAGAGAGAGAGGACAGAAGCTACTCAAGTGACAGAATAAGAGAGAGATAAGAAGGGCCGGATAAACATGTTCAAGTCTGTTTATGAATGTAGAGCACTGTTATGCTCTACAATTCTTATATTGCATCAACATCCTAAAATTACGTCTTAACACAATGTGCTGACTGATTTTCAGGTAATCTTCAGGAAAGCTCCAGGATTACAGTTTTGCATAGACACACGCACACACACACACACACACACACACACATATCTGACTCAAATAGCTTATCAAACCAACAAATATTCACTGTGATGATACTGTAGCAAAGATAGCCATATCTGCTTCAGGTGGTTTATCGGTTGCAATAAAAAGCCTGATTTTACTCTTTTTATGCAAATGTTGGACTGCAAAGACAGCACAATGACATATCGCAGAGCCACAGGCATCGGCACAATCTGACGTACCCATAGTGAAATGAAAGCAAAGTTGTCACTGAGTTTCATAACAATGAATTGTGTGCAGACACAAACACATATGCGCTTATGCAAGGACACAAGATCATCTGCATCCATCCACATGAAAATGAATAAAGGCAAACGCTGGGTTTGCCTGCACACACAAGGCGGCTGACGTAACGTCTGGGTGGTGAACAGAAAGCAGAGCGTTAAAGGTCTGTAACTGCACAGAAAATGAAATCTAAGGCGCAAAATGAAAGGGAGAAAGAACAAGCCAATACCCGTCTCCCAGAGAGCCTTGTGGGCTTTGCAGATTGTAAACCACCCATTAGTGAGCCACACAGCCAAAGAAAGACAGACAGCCTTCTAATATTTCAAACAGGTAAACCTCAAAGAAATGTCAGTGATGAACCCAGTAACTCTCCCCTCTGTCAGCCTATGCGCCTGGTTTTCTTTTCTTTTCTTTTCTTTTCTGTTATGTTTTTTTTTTCAAATCTCATAAAAAAAAAGGAAGAAATGGTGAAAGAGGTGATGAAGTGCCATAATGGTTGCAGCATATATCACAGAGTCACAGCTGTAATATGAAGCCTTAACTCTTCTGTGTATTCCAATAACAGCTCATTGTGTGAGAGATAAGGAATGCAGGTGTGAATCCTTTTCTGCATGAGATGATGGATGGGATCCCAATCATGTGGTGAGTCTTCACACCCCAGGCCTCTGTCTCGAGTTTTCTTGGCCAATATTTATTCCTTGATGGAACGTCTTCAAGACAGACAGAAACTCAATATATCTGATAAAAACACACACACACACACACACACACATATGCAGCACAACTGTAGATGTGTGCCTGCGAATGTCAGAAAGCACACAGTCTGATGTGGGACAGTGAGACAGACAGTGGGCAGCTGTGGACACCTCTAGTGGCTCAGACAAAAGCTGATTTACAGGGTTTTAAATCTCAGCAAGGGCCCCTGACCAATACACAGGCCTGGCCCTCTCAGATAAAAAGCGTCTTATGAAATAGAGAGCTTTACAACTTCATTGTTTGCACATTTGCTTTTGACAGTTTCCACTGAGATTAATGGTGTTTGTTTGTGCATACACTCACTCTCTGCTCTTGTGGTAGTTGCATCTCTTGAGCGGGATCTTGATGACCTGGTCTCTTACACCCACATAAAGCTCACTGCGGCTATGCAAGATCAGCAGGCTTCGGATGGGCTGCCTCTTCCTGGGAGGAAACAATTCAATCTCCTCCAATAGGCATCTTCCCATAGATTGATTGAGCGGGGAAAGCACTTTTCTGATAGTACCATAATCTGGAGGAGAGAAGGAGAACGAGAGGATTTGGTCACAAAGAGTAAGTTAGTTTTAGTTTTATCTGCAAGAGAAAAGGTGTGAAGGGAGTGGAAAGGAGAGGCACGACAAGGATAAAATTGTTTGAAGAGGAAAAAAAAGAGGATTCTGGATGAGCGATAACTGCACACATGCTGATGTGAACTCAATATAAACCAAACAACAAACAGTTCTTAACAGAGAGGCTCAGAAATAAGTCTGTCAATATCATTGGTGGCTGTCATGCCACACTTGGTTATGCTATTAACATGCAGTGCTGGAAATGCAACCATGGAATCGGTGTAGCAAAATTTAAAGCCTACTTTTCTTTAAGGGTATATTCCAGGGGAGGAAATGACTTTGCATTTCTGATGGAGAAGAGTATGGATATCAATGACATTGTGAATATGTCCTGACCTTAATGTTATGTAAGGTGTGCCCCATGAGAACAAGTATGGGGCAGATTTTCTTTTGGGAGTGCTAACACAAACATCGTTTATTATACATGTAATACCCTGGGTGAAGAAAAAGTAATTAGGTGCACAGTGATGCCAGAAGGGTGAATTGCTAATCGGTTCAATGTAGGGAATGTAAAAGTTAACTATTGCCCCAAGCAGTGTTGGGCAGTAAGTACTTGGAGTAGACTGGTCCTGGATGTGCCAGCTTTGTGCAGGGAAGTGTGGAGAGGCTAACAAATAGGACTACTGGTAACTCCAGAGTTGTCTTATTTACATGTTGTGTGTTCTTAATTGGTTTGCTAACATTAACATTCAGCTGGTTGTGTTTGAAGTTGGAGGATGTGCGAATGCCAAAGCTTTACTGTGAGAACAGGACTCCTCGAGAAGTGTGTGGCTAACGTTAATCGCTTAATAGTATATCTCCAAACTGTACTCTAGGTTATATAGTAGTTTGTATTGTCTTACTTGTTTACTCATGAATACAATCTTACTATATATACAATATAATATATACATACAATAATTTATGTCATCTAATAATGTCTCCATTCTGATACTAGAGATGCTTCAGTTCTGAAGATAATGTTCAAAGGTGAATAAAGAACTTTTTGTTATTACTTTTACTATTGGGAAATTTGTAAATTAATGTATTTTTTTACCTAATAAATGTGTAGAACAATGTACCAATACCTAATATTAAGACTCAGCTCAACAACTGTTAAGAATTTGGTACTTTATTGAACGAGAAAATTTAATAATCTTTTGCATGCAACTGAATTGTGTTCACACTGACTTAATAGGAGTAAAATGCTGCTGTAATGTTGAAATTAGTAACAAGGGTTGGATAAAACTATCTGTGATATCTTCTGCAAGCAACAAGTTTGTATATAATAAACCTGCAGTGTGACTTTTTTGTGTCCCGCGTTGGAGCTGATTCTCCACTACGTCCCCATTTTGCAGAGTGCTTTAATCATAGCGTGCGATAAGGTACAGTATGTGTCTTAGCCAATGGCCTTGGCAGCGTTTCAGATGTTTTCATTAGCAGCTGGTTAGTGTCTGGTGAAGTTGCCATGTGGGCAGCTCTGCTCCGTCGCTACATTGATCACAGCACCGTGCAAACAATGAGAGGGGAGTTTTTGAGGGAGATGCCAAGCACGGAGGCAGTGAACTGGAACAGGCTGTGTGTGCGTGTGTGCGTGCACGCTTGTACTGCATATGAGATATCCTAAAATAACATTGACGCTACAACAGAAAGATCGTGTTGACATTTCCCAGTGGGCCTATGGTACATTAGCACAGTGAAGTGGGTCATTACGTTCAAATCCTGTTCAGTATAATCCATACTGTGTGTTATATCATAATACAGAACAGAAACTGGTGCAAACCTGGCGTCTTGCTAATACTGTATTGAACGCTTTGCCCAGTCTAACATCACACATTGTCTCACCAGTATGATCAAACAGTTTCCTGATAAGCAGGCAATGCCACATGATTCAGACAGGCAAAACGTGTATGGGTTAAATTAAAGCTGTCTGTGTGTATTATTAATTACCCGTCTGTCTTCTTTTGACACAACTGTTGGCTGTTTCATGCTGTTTGCGATTTCTTTGTGAAGGACTGCATGGGAGTGATGTGTGTTGTGATATGCGTGTGTTCTGTCAGTGCATATGGCAGACACATGGAGGTAAAGAGTGATTAAACTCATGTTTTAAGACTAAGCTTTGATGTCTCCTCAGAACTACAGAGCTATTGATTTTATTATTCTTCTTGCAGGCCTTTTTTCTTCTGCAAAGAGTGCACTTCAAGGGTTTTAAAGCCCCTGAAATCTTAAGTCTTCAGCTGTAACAATCAATTTTCATGACTGTATAAGAAACAATCATTGCTCATGTTTGCAAAAAATCTTCCTTTGGTATAATTTAGAATATGCTTAACACTAAAAACTAAGCTATTTTATTTCTGAAAGATGCTGTAGATGTTACTTTATTTTTTGTAAATGCTAATTTGTGCACCAATTTGTGCACATCAGCTTTATTCAAGAAACTGAGAATGCTGACACAACATAAACATTAAAATGTTAATTGTGAAAAAAAAATGAGTTTACAATTACAGCTAACACATGCAAGATTTCAAAAACATGCAAATGTAAAAAAAAGAGGTAGATAACATATGCAAATATAAACAGACTGATTTTTCAAACTGTGCCCTCATGTACAGAAGAAGTCAAGCACATGCATACACAACGTGTGAGGAACCTACCAGTAGCTAAGTATATGATGTGAAACAGCATATCTTTCCCTTGCACCACATCCACTGCCACGTGAGTAAAGCGCACATTGTCCTCCATGAAGTAGGGCACAGGAACCACGGGTTGGACCACCTCATGCATTAGCAAAAACTTCTGAGCGTCCTGAAGGTTTCTTTCAGTCAGGTTCACATAGGAGCCAGAGTCGATGGTGCCGCACTGTGAAGGTGGAAAAGCAGGGCAGGAAAAAAGGTTTGACTGAGTGTGCTAATAAAAGCTAAGCTCTTCACTACAGCAGGATTTATTATAAACTAAAAAGCTTTTTTGTCTTGAAGGAACACCACAGACCAGAGAAAAGAGGGACTGAATGATTAAATGAGCAAGGATTTAAAGTCAATATCTAACTTGTTGCAATGGTTTGCTATCCTCACAACTTTAAGTCTTTGTAGTCAGTACTCCAAGTCTGATGGAAGAAGAGTGAATAAAATGTGCCAGAGCAAGTAGTTATATTTTTATTAGATTTTTTCCTCATCTGCATATATATTGGTGGTGAGTTTTATTGGTACCCAATAGCAATCTCTTGATCATTTTGTTACCTCAAAAAATAAGCTAACATCTGAAAAAATGCTTTCATCTCTATAGCTTCATTATGCCAATTGATTACATTTCTGACAAAACGCTCCCTCAAACTGCAGCATCATTCAAAATATAAAGAATGAAAATAACTCCTAACAAAAAAACAAACACTGCAGTTGCAGCAAACATCTCACATATATAGGTAGACTTCATTGCCACAGAACAATTTGGATTATCAGGCTTTGTTGACTCCAAAGTCTCCTTTTGTTTCTCAGAAGGGTTTAATGAGTCAGTGCCACAACAGTTGGTTTTAATGTGAAATATGTAAGTCTGTGTTCAGTTATTAGAAAAAGGTTCAATAAAGTGAAGTGCCTCCACTAGGGAGTTAGAAGGAAATATTAAGAAGCAAAAATTATCATTTAAATCTTTGTGCTATCTTTGTGCGGAGGATAACATACAGTGTACCTTTTACTGTTCCTATCCAGTTAAAACAACTATAATTTTTGTAGCTAAGCCATGATAAAATAACTGTGTGTTTTATGTACTTATTAAACTAAATTAACCATTTAAAAAGCCAAGTAAAATTACCTGAATGGCATATTGCTGCAAAGCTGAGATAGGGCTGCTTTTTTATCTCAAATGGTGATCCTGATTGTCAGTGACAATACAGTGACAATGTTCTTTTTTGGTGTTTGCTTTTCAGGCGAGGCTTTAAGCCAGTTGATCTGAGGCAGAGCTGGGTGAGTAAAGCTGCAGTAAAGCATGTATGTCCTATTGAGTAAAGGAGGTCCCAGGCTGAGGTTAGGGTTGGGGATTCACAAAAAAATATTTCTACACTAAGACAGGGCAGAGAAAAGAAAAATAAGACATACTAGAGAATTAACCCAAAACTGTTTTTTTTGTTTTAAGCGTAGTATCTCAGACGAACTGCACAAATTTGCTTCAGGCAACATACACAGCCTCGTCGAACTACACTGAAAACTGGACCTTGGGTGGTGATTAGTTCCTGCTGACTAGCTCCAGCAGCAACAGAATGGATACTTTATACAGATCAATCCCTGGCCTTCCCTGGGCTGAAAGATGAAAATCATAGAGGGCTTCCACAGGATGTGCAACGGATCAGTGACCTCACCCCATCAGGAGATGGGAAAATAAAGGCCTGAAGGACAGGGAAATGAAAAAGACTAAAATGGGGCTTCTGCTAAAGGCAAAATTGTGTAGTGTGTGTGGTGTGGGCTACATAATAATACATGTCCAAGGTTTGCTTTTGTGGTTTGTCATTGCATTAAATGCTTGTTTATGAATCCTGAAGTGTCTGAATGATGCATGCATTTCTGTCAAAGACAAAGTTAGACACTCTGACCAGTGAGGGTCTATGACATTAGTAAATCTGTAGAGAGATGGATGTTGTGATTTCCATGATACAGTCAAGGTGAGGGACATCATTTGGCTGAGGGCCCATCCAACACTCAGTGGTTCCGCACATCATCAGCATACTTCTCTCTGCCAGGATGAGTGCCACTGAGTAGTACGGTTGTTTTACAGAATGTTTGTGCAAAATGGGTTTCTGTTGATAATGTGTCCCATGTTATTTAAAATGTCAGCATCCTGATAAGATCTGATTATAATATTTTGTCAGTTTTGGCTATAAATCATACATAATGCAAACACAAAACTGCTAAAAGTTTTGTCGCACTTGAAGTGAATTAGACAACAAAACTTTCTATCAGCATTTGGCTGAGAGTCTCACAACACCTTTTCCTACATATGAATCTTAACTATTAAAGCATTTACAATAAGCAGTTACGGTTACGGCTGACAGTAAACCTACAGTATTCAACACAGAGACAGAAATAGATCCTAAATGCAACTCAAACATGACTCGGCGCCTGAATAAACTCAGCATCATTCCATGTGGTTTAAATAAATGAGTGGATTTTTTCTGCAGACAGAGAATTAAAGTCTCAGTCAATGACCAGAGTGTTAAGTGATGAGTTCAGAGTCTTAATTATCCCTATGTGGCAGCAATCTATAACACAGATTTTTGTGGGTGTATTTGTGCACATAAGACATGTACATGGTCTTGGTCTTTTATGGATGCTGGTGTTCTGTAGGTGCATGTTCGTACATGTACACTACAGGTTCGTGTGCACAAAGGACTGAAAAAAACAAAACAAAACAAAAAACAGGCAGGCCATAAATTCTGCGCTCGTAAATCTAATCCCCCAGCATTGACAAATGCTTGATGAAGATGTCACCGAAACCTAGATAAAGTGTGCATCGGTCCAGCTGTGAGGAGCAGCTATTGTGCTGAGACTTACATGGAAAAATGGGGATGAGGAGAAATAACTGATCCTCTTTTATCCTTGAGGAACACAACCATATGAAAACATATGTTATATAAAATCCCTACAGTACAACCAACCTAATTTTCTCTATCAGGTCAGTGCTGACCAGATACGAAAATTGGTTTTCTTGAACGGGGGAAACTCAGCCAGATGCTGACATGTAGAAACATGAATGCATTACAGCAGACAGCTAGAACTTTTAATGCATGGGCATTTCATCCACTTTTGTCAATATACATGTTTGTGTAACTTCTCGATAGCAGGCAACGCTCATGCATCTGCTGGCTTGACGGAAACATGATGAAGGGTCCGTGTTGAGAAATGTATGGGCGCGAGGCGTGTGTCGACCATTGGCAGCGAGACCTGAGATGGAATTCAATCCCTCATGGGGAGCTGTGTGGATTAGCTCCCTCACTATCTGCTAAGCCGGCTACAACTGAGAGCCACTTCTTCTGCTAATAAAACATTCCCTCTGTGTCATCAGTATTGAGTGGTGTCTGAAATAGCAATGAAGTGCCCTTGCGGTGCTTGGTTTTCCTCTCTGAGTTTTAGCAGATAAAAACATAAAGTGGTATTTAAAAAAAAACAAGATCGGCTTATTTTAAAGCGACGGCAGAAAAAACAAGGGTTTGAGACATCTTAAAAGAATGATTGTGCCACTGTAAAAGTCATTTATAAAGAGCAGTTGTAACGTGTGTTCATGAGCGGGGAATAGGATGATTGAAAGAGAGAGGGAATTAATGACATGAGATGGTCATCGGGGTGCTGAGGAAGGCTCATCAGCACCAACACGTTTATTTATCAGGATACACGTCATGCACCTAAATTAAAACCCACTACGCAGCGTGTTGTGTCTAAATTACCACAAGCATGAACGATTAATGATGATGAATTAAAGATTAGCTCTGAATTCAAATGTAAGGGTTTATAAACTGCCTTTCCGAACATGTTTACTAGCAGCATGGTTGTAGAGTCTGATGGTCCTTCAGTCATTTCAACCACTTTGGTAAAATGTCTCAACAACTACTGATGCTGTGAAAATGTTCCACAAACATTCATGGACCCTTGAGGATAAAACCTGCTGACATCTGGTGACTGGCCTTCTAAAACTGAAAATGCTAGCATGCTAAAACACTACCTTTTTGGAACTGAACAGATAATAAAGTCAAACCATTTCTTTTTTTCATTATATACCTGCTAAACATGAGCATCTTGTTGTTTTGAGCATGTTAGTATGTTGAAATTAGCATTTAACTCAACACACTATAAAGTCTTGTTACCTGAAAGTCTGGGTTGGGGTTGGGGTAAGGCAACCAGGCTGACCGTGAGTTCTCCTGATACTTGAAGGGCCCGTTGAAAACCTGGGATATAGCACTGAGATTGAAGGCACACACTGCAGATGCAGCAATGCTGTTTCTGAATATCATGAACAAGGAAGAAAGATCCAACAAAGTTGGAGGAGAAGACAGAGGAGATGATGAATGACAGAGGCAGAAACAGAGAGAGGTATTAAAATAATTAAATTTGGAAAAGAACAAAGCAGCAATAGCAGGAAACTATTACCAACTTCTGTTGGTATTTGTGAAGCCAGCCTCTCTGTGTTTGACTTGCTCTCAACCAACAACACAAATCAAACACTGGACAGACAGACGGAGACTCTGAAGTAAGTTATAGTCATTACTGAATTACAAATGCAGCAATAGGACACAATTAAGCTGTTTGGCTTGTCTGATTAACTGTACAGATCTGGAGCCTGAAATACAGCTTTGACTTTTTAAGCTGTCAGGTTCAACAAGCACTGGTCTTCTCCCTCCGAAGAGAAAGTAAAGAATGAGAGTATTAACTTTCAAACTCAAACTGTGAGACTTGGCTAATGTGAATTATAATCCAGTGCGGCTGTTCATTAAACTATGTGCCTACAGGGGGAAATGTTTCCAATACCCTTCAAAATACTTTTTTTTTTTCAGCAGTGTGAATGCATTGACCATAAAGATGGATTAGTCAGCTTTTAATAATAGTCTATGCATGTGTGTGTGTGGGGGGGGCATGTGTGTTTGAGAAAGCAAAAAAGAAAGATGGAGGTATAAAAAGAAGATAGGACTGTGATGTTTATAAAAATATTAAACAATAGCTTTCATCTGAGCTTTCATCTCTTACATCCTCCGTATGTATGGCACAGTGTTTGATTCTAACATGTGGTGATAAGCTTCTTTCTTTTGGCTGGTCTGTCAACTCTAGGAAGAGTCCTGTGGGTTCCAGACTTTTTCCACTTCATAATTATTTAGCTCACCATGCTCCTGGGAACACCCAAAGCTACAAAAATGGCTTTATACTGTTGTCATGCGTATTCTTCACCACAACGTTATCACAGAGGTCTAGAGATAGTTCCCTGGACTACAATCTGGAGTGCCACAGCTATGGGGAATTTCAATATTTGCTTTTTTAATACATTTGCAAAAACAACATGTTACTCAATTTACATGCTTGGTATGTATGGTACAAAGAGGTCAGATGCCAAGTTAATGCAGAGGCAGTTGTGGTGTCTGTTTACAAAACTGACAAATTCACAATGTGATGCCAAGCTCATTGTGAATAATACATGAAGCTATTCTATTGTTGCAACAAGAAAAAATAAAAGAATAATCTGTGTTAGTATTTTTCATCTGATATCAAGACACTGTGACTTTGTTTGGTTCAAGAAACAGATTTAAAAAATATAATAAAAAACTTTAAAATAATGTACTTATATACTTGTTAAAGTACCTAGCATAACTGGACAAGTACTGTTGTTTTACATTTCCTGTCATTGAGCGTTTGTAACATCTCTTGTTACTCACACGTTGGTAGTAAAAATGCCGTAGAGCATCTCCAGCTCAGGAAGGTAAAATGTTCCTTGCAGTTCGTTGTAGTTGAAGGGGATTTCTCCTGGTCGGGAGCAGTTCAGCCTGGCCTTCATGAAGGTGGTCCATGTATCCTCCAGGAGGAAACGTCCACCGATGTCATTCTTACAGACCCGCCCAGCACGGGAAAACACTGTCCGGCCACAGTCATGCTCTACTGCGTTTTCCCGGAAGAAGAAGTAGGTGAAGTTGCCAATATCATAGGATGAGACGAAGTTGGGTTCTGTTGAGGGAGAGGAGTGGGATAACGGATGCCAGAAAAGGAAAGAAGACATTGAAAGAAAAATTGGAGAAAGCAGAGAGAAAGATGAAGTGCAGAGAGAGGAGGACACAT
>JAUYWH010000012.1:21583412-21672251 GCA_034779795.1 Ctenopoma multispine | reverse complement strand
GCAAAAAACCCCCCCCCCCCCCCAAAAAAAAAAAAAAAAAAAAAAGAAGTAAGCTGTGGGAGTAAAAGGGTGTAGGAGAGTGAATAGGTATGTGTTGACTGATTGATTTGCAGTGTGTGTGAGTGTGCAGCCCACACAACAGCAGGTGATCAGGATTAATAACTACAGGCCATGTTATTAATGGTGCTGTTCTGTAATAAAAAAACTAATTTTTCATTCCACAAACGTAAAGGTTAGGATGAGAAATGACCAAAACAGGTGTAGCATAATAGCTCTCACCCTATCTGAAACACGCAAACTCCACGTCACGGATAATGCGTTCATTTTCATGTATGACATTACTGGATCTAAACTACACACTTTATTCTCACTGACAGTGATTCAATTCACCTTTAAATGAAAGTGTCCCCCCCTCATCTCATTTCAACCCTCTTCTCCTCTGCACCTTTGGAGGGCAGTGCAGGGGGAGACAGAGAAAAAAATCAATTCGCCATAAAATTAGTTATTAAACCTTTTCCCAGAAGGTTGCTTCAAAACAATGTGTGTGGTGGCTTTTAATTTATTTTTTCAATTTAGTTTAAATGTGAATCTGATAAAAGTCACCTGTTGACAAGATACTGATTGACCTGATTTGCAGGCTAGACACCTTAAGCTGTCTGAAGTTCTCCAATCTGCTCTGAGGAGGCTAGCGCTTGTGTGGGTCTAAGCTCTTAGGTAACAACATTGATTTGTGAAGACTTCACAATGTTATACTTCTTAAAGAAACAGTAAGATAAACATAAAGATTTTTCTAGGTTCTTGGTAACTTTATAATTAGTTGTTTTTACTGACAAAAGGCATCAGAATGACTATTGGGTGCAGCATTTGCTACATCACTTTGCACAAGCTTCTATGCTGATGTTCAATAGCTCTATGAAGAATGTTGTGGACTTAAAATTTTATTTATCTTTATGTTGTATATTTAATGTATGTATATATATTTAACTTTATTTATTTACATAAACTATAACATCAATGCAAATCCCAAACTTTGCCATCTCCATACCATTAAGCCATTTGGAGTTGTACTGGGCAGTGCGCAGCGGTGGCAGGCCGCCCAGGCTGCGGTAGATAGCAGGGTCTCGCCCAGAGAAGTCCATGGCTGTAGCAGCATAAAGCTCCCCGCTGGAGGTGATGAGAGCAGTGGAATTGTGGAGGGGGTTATAGGGACACCGAGCCATCCCACTGATCTGATCATGGATCTCTGTCAGATTAGTCAACTGCAACACAGAGAGAGAAGGGGATGAGGCATAGGCTGAAAATACACAGGGGTTATAAAGAAAAACTAAGCACTGATGGGACACAAGCATTGACTAGACACTACATCATTAAGAGGAAAGGAAACTTTTTTTTTGGAACCTTGCGTTAAGAAACTAAAACAATAAGAGGCAGAATACATGGCAATACGATGCATTTTTTCTTATTTCTAAATAATGGTGTATTGTAGAAAAAATTATAGGACGGAGTATCAAAGGGCAGCATTAAAATGCAAACTGCAGAAGTCTGGTAATGTTTTGTTTGTTCCTGCCAATATGCAAATCATGCAGACAAAAAAAAAATCATCTCATTATGTTTTGTTTTGCTTATATCTACAGCGAAACACACAGAAAAATATATATGAGCAAACCTTCAGGAGCAGGTAAAATAATCACAGAAACACATTTAGAATCATTAGCGGCGTAAAATACAAAAAAACAGAGCAGCTGCCTCAAGTTTAATGCTAAGAAGCCACCTGTTAAGAAAGCAATACAATTCCTAAAGCAGGCTTCTTAAATCAGCTTGCTCTTTACTGCAGTGCTGCCTCAGTTTGGTTTGTCTGCGCACGGCATCCAGCTGTAAGTCTGGTTATTATACCACATCTTTAAGAAGCCTCTCTTGTTGAAAAGAGGCTTGATGCAGTCTTCCCTCGCATTTTGCCTTTGAATATGAAGCCAAATCCAGCTCTGTGCTTTTTAAAAATACTTTACAGCATGACCCTGGCTTAGCCCTGACACACTGCCCTGGTTCCTACTTAAAAAAAAAGGATGGCCATAGCTCAGTGACACAGCCTTGAATACCAAAATGGAGCCATGCATTTTTTCAAATAATTCAAGATGTAATTGTATTTTATGGTGCAACAATAAACTATACACATGAATTAATTCAGGCTTTTGCTTCATCTAAGCTCTGTAGGCAAATGCATAACAGTAAATGAAGGGAAACTTCAGGTTTTTAAATCCACTAAAGATAATCAAAATGATTCTATTTGCATATACCAATTCCAGGTTTTTTTACTCCAAGCTGATTGGAGAAGAACTCAAACGATGGCAAAAGCCTGAGCCTTGAAAGATTCAGAGCTCACTCTCTCCTCTCACATTTTCACTCTCTGAATAATCTGTAGCTCTTCCAAACACGAGACCTGACTCCATTCCGGGCATGTGTTGGGGGAACAGGCCACTTCTTTAGCCAATTTCCTGGAGTCAGTCAATTTGGATCAAGGGTTCTGTTGACTACTGTGACTTCTGCTCCACCCAAACCACAACAAAACAGAGAAAACCCTGTCTGATCTCTGCCTGCCTGAGATGAAAGCTTGGTATTGATGGAACTTGTTCTATGGGCCGGAATAGCTGTTTTATGGTCAACTGGGTCATTTAGAAAAACAAGATGAGGTGTGATAAATAGATAAACTGCAGGACATCGACTGCATTTTGAGGAAGTAGACTGAAAGTTGGCTCTTTAGTGGAGCCAGCAGCTGTGCAAGCAGGACACTGAAGTGACTTTCTATGCCTCTGATAGAAAATATTTGGAAAGAGACATTTCAAAGTTTGCATTGATATTCCACTTTGGATCATTAACTGAATGTGAGCAGAATGTCATATGTACATAAGCTTCTTTAAACTGATCATCTTCTCTCTTGTCTGCAACAAAACTTACAATAACAGCAAAACAATGGTGGAAACATGGCACGTTTATATGTATGCTTGCTTCATGATTTAAATTGAGGAACATTACAGTCTCCTCACTGCCCTACACTGCTGATGATACGCTGATGTTTCAATGAATGTTTAAGTCATATTCCTCATGTACTGTACAGATATGTCATGTATTTGCTGTTTCTATTACACTATGTAATGTTTTTACTTGTGTCGAAGTAACTTTTGTGCAATATTTTGAGTTTTATTTTCAGGTTTCAAGTGTATACTAAAGAGATGAATGGAAATTTAATTGATTTTGCTTATTCACAACTCAGAACTAAAGAGGCCTGTGGTGCACAGGGTGGCCACTCACTGGAATAATTTACTGAAAGAATTTCAAATGAGTTGTTGTATGTTGTGTAGTCAGTTGGCATTTGATTGATAGATTGCTACTGTTGACTAAATCAAACGTTATGGTGCTGTGCCTTGCTGCATTATAATGAATTGCTATTAAATCTAAACATGTACTCTCTGCAGGAATTTATGCAATATGTTCACAGCTGTGCAATGTTATTTTTTATTTATATAACTGTGCTAAACTTACTTTAGCATTCTTTAAATATAGGTTCAATTAAAATAAAAAATGAAAAAAATGTTTTGTGTAAATCATACTTTTTTTTGGGTGCAACCCCAAAAAACTAAATAATTTGATATAGTCCTTATTTTGAATTAATAAAAGTTCTAAAATATAAATAATATAATATATAATATAAAATATAAATTCAAAACCTACGTTTCTCAATAATCGTAATGAAATCAGACTTTAACATGGTCCCAATATAAAACCATAAACTAAACCACTATTTAAAAGGTTGAGATGTATCCTGTTTAAAGTTTTGATGTTTTTCAAAACATGTACATTTGTACAATGTACATTTCCTGCACTGAGAAATCACAGATTGATTTACTACAATGAAAGTCCTAATCCCCCCAAAAAACTTTCTTTCATCACCGCAGCCATCATAATTATCAACTCAGTTGTCATCTTAAGTAGCAACATAGCTAAAAATCAGAAAGTAACAGCTATTTAATCTATAACCCCTGAGCACTTATTAAACTAATAGAATATTCTGCTCCCTATCTGTTCATCCATCACAGTGATAGTAAATCTGTCTGAGTGTGATTCAATTGCTGTTGCTGTGCCCAACCAGTGTTTCACATTAATGGACGTTCAGTGGGTAAATATGACAGCGTCCAATGAAATACTGGTATAATAATGTCATGACATTTCGACTATATGTATTTTCACAGCAGTAAACAGTCATTATAAGCTTGCGACCTTTGTGTGCAGTGCTTTCGGACAAAAACAAATGTCATCATCATAGTAAACTCCTGCCTGTTCCTCCTCTGAAATCCCACAGAAGCAGGTATTTGATACGGCCTGATCACTGCTGTAAGGTAAGCACAGTACTGTGACATTTAAATACTGGCCTACACTTAACTTCAGTGGGCACTTGTCAACAACAATTTTGGGTGAAAAAGTTTATTTTCTGACACTTCAGTTACAGAGAAACATTGTTATTAACACTGTGCACTTTTGTTACACACCAGTGGCTACTACACACACATAAAAAGTCTTGGGTTGCCCTCACTGCGTCAAGAGCCTACAGCTCTTGACACATATCACAATAGCAACTTGAACTGAAAAGTCTGACTAAACATCCCTCTAAAGCATGGGCTTAAGAGATACAGAGAATTTGCACAAGCAGAGGAGAGAGAGGGTTGGAAACAAAACTGCATTACAATTAAACACAGAGGATGAAAATGCAAAGAATAGAAGATAAATAATTGCAATGTATCATGAAGAAGGCAGAGATGAGACAAGGAGCGTGTTTACCTAGGCCAATGCTATGATTATCAAGAGTAATGAGCTTAAGGCAATATTTTGATTGGAACGTTTAACGAGTTTAAGGTAACATGACTTCTTAAGCAACCACGCTTAATACGATTCATTTTTCTTTATAATTAGTCTACATCCCTGACACAACACCAGGAAGCAAGAATAGCTACGAGAGCTTAGTGATAACAATATAACCAAACTCAATCACACCTTGATTAAACGTGTTGCTCAACCTTGACCTTTGCTTCTGACATTGTCAATTCAATGACAATCACATGCTAGGTTTTCTAGCTTGCGCAGCATTAAATATAAGTATCAGTCAAGGATATAAAGTTTTAAATGCATTCCTGGGTTAACCAGTTTTTATCTTTCATTAAATTGAGTAGATAATTAGTAAACACTGACACTTACATACTGCATTTGAACTACATGAATGGGAGGTTTTAATTATTTAGTCTAGAAACAGAATAGTGAAAATGAGTACTGACTATGATTTCCTAACATTAAGTAATATAAACTAACATAAGCTACTTAGTAGTAGTAGTAGTAGTAATAGTTGGCAGTGCAGTGGTAGATTGTCTTTCAAATATTTCTCTAACACTAATGTGCGACAATGACTTGCTAGCATTACTTTTAGGGAGTTCACATGGCAATTTAAATACAAACACAGACTTTAATTGGGTTATGAACAATTTATGTTCGTATGAACCGAGTGAAACCGAAGCAACATGGCAAAAACAAGCAGAAAAAGGTGGCTGCAAAGAGAAACTGTGCTGTTGTCCGTACCGTTCGGTTGGTGCAGATGGGGGTGAAGGCGTTGGTTCCACAGGTAAACAGCCTGTTCCCATTCACCAGCAGCACCCTGATGTAGTTCTGGCACTCCTCCTGTGGAAACACACCAGCAAACACACATATCACAGTTAGCAGTTAGCACCGGCACCATTATCTATCCATTGACAGACAGCAGCATTAGGCAGAGGGACAAAATTACACCTTATGCCAATAAATGAGACAAACACCTGAAACAGTGGGATGGCTCCTCTAAAACGTGGCCAAGCTTGGCAGAGTCAAATAAAGGCTAATGCCCACATGGCTTAGAGATGTCACATCTTAATTCAACAGGGACCAGATTTGGAGGGGGATCTGAATGAGGTGGAGAACAGATAAATGCAGCGCGTGCGGGAGAGGACCACTCAGCGTTAGTTTAGAAAATTGCCTTTGCTTTGTTGACTGGTCAAAAAGTGAAATTAAAGCGTAACCTCTCATATACTTTCATTCAATCATGTCTCTTTTTTCGCCTGCTCTCTCAATTAATCAATTCAAACCACTTCACTATATTATGGTGAAGTACATGTTCACCACTTTTTTGGCTTGCTCCCTCTGCAAGGTTTTGGCTTTTTGGCTTCGGCTGGGTTTCCAGCAAAACACTTGGTTAAAAGCTCCTGACAAATAAAGTGGGACTGACGGAGTGAAAGATTGACTGAGTGATTGATTGCTTCTGAACACCATAAAATCTCAACATCACCGTCAAGCTTTCATGATGGTGTGCTGAGGTTTTTCAACCAAACGCATAGTAAATGTAACAACAACAGTGAGTAAGACAGTCAGTAAGTATTTATGTCAGATAGAGCCATATGTTTTTGTCCTGGGACAAGGTAATAAACTCATAGGGTCCTCCCCTTCTGAAATGGGCCAGGGCTCAGTTTGTGAGGGCCCCTCGTAGAAATTTAAAACCCTGTAAATCTGCTTTTGTCTGAACCGAACTGCCTGCAGGACTAACCCCCTCTCCTCCTCTCAAGGGTCTGATTTAGGAGTGGAGGGTACTGCGGGAAGGACGGTAAAGGCTTTTATTTCTCCCTATCAAGATGGAGGTTGACTCGCATAAGCACATGTGTGTGTTTTTGTGTGTGTGCCTGTTCAAAATAAGATGTGTGCATGAGTGTGTGAGTAGTTACACTTCTTAAGTATGCCTATATATCTGCGCTGTTTGTTCAGCTCGTTATCCACTGTGCGATTGTGTGTGGGTGCAGGAATAGAGATGGGTTGTGAAGAGGTCCTTATAATTCAATTCTTTTCTCCAGTTTGTTTCTAAGGTAAATAACGGCATATTTAATATTTGCCCAGTCTCACAATCTTGACTTGTTTATGAAAACTTCCTGACAAATGTTCCACGCTCGTACTGTAATACAGAGGCTGTTATGCTTGGCTCTCACATTATAAAATAAAACAGAGGCAGCAATCAAATCCTGTCAAGTCAATTTAACTCTCCTTTCTTCTCCCGGTTGAAATAAATCAAATACACAAGAGAAGAGAGGACGCATGCATTAGGAGAAAAAAAAACAATCACTTGTAAATTCCCTCTCAAAGCACAGGGACGGTATCTGTATAATAGCCTAAGCGATGGTATATTGCTGCGCGCTGAGCTAGGTAATAAACCATCGAAAGCCCTGTCAACTGTGAGAGAATGAAGTCTTTTAATGCTATTCTTAGTGTACATCACAGTAGCTGATCCTCAGAAGGGGAACAGCAAGCAAAACAATTCAACTCCACCAGACAGCAGTGACTCTGAAGGACTGAGGTAGCTTTGGTCTGTAATTCACAACAGCTATCTTCTGCTAGCCAGCCCATGCATGCCTGTTATAGGTCCCCAACAGAAAGATAAATACACAGTGCTGCACACACACGTAAGGATCAGGGCTGGGTTGTTCAGTTCACCTACAAGTCAAGTCCAGCCCTTAACCAGTTGTTTAGTAGAAAGAGTATGCCAGCTAACCGCATACAAAAACACACACTTGCACATAAAAAGAAACTACAAAAACAATAGGAACTCCCTTTAAGCAAGCTCTATAAATAGGAGGTGAGGTGTGGTTGGGAAGCTTCTTACTTCACAACAAGTTGATTTAAATCTACTCGGAGGCCAGTTCACTCACTTGGAATACTGTAGGAATTCCCAGTCAGTCCTTTGTGTATGTTGCATTCATGCTTCATTATGTTTCATCATAACTTGGCATTTTTTACATTTCACTGAGCTGTTTTGTACTGTGGAGCTGATTCAACACTGCCTGTAAAATGAAAGGAGATCTGTAATTTCTGTCTTTATAAATTTAATTTCCTTTTTAGCCATAATTATTATGCAGCCCTAGTGTACTGGTGGGAAAGTACAACATGTGGAGCCTTCAGCTGCAATAGTAAACAGCATTTATTCATGTGTTATTTTTGTATATAGCCAAAGCCACAAGAAATTTAACAAAAATCTGCTTTGCAGCTTCACAGTTTGGAGAATTGTTTAACAGTGGTGGAGATTTCCTTCGGGTTAGTAGTTGTTTAGATTGTTATTCATATTGAAGGGATTCTCCGTCAACTTTAAACATTAAAATCAGTCTATTAGTCATCTTCTGGGGTTTCGGAGGGCACTTTCAGTCTGAGTAACCCCTGTGATGTCATCAGGATCACCTTGGGTTAAACTTAAGACTTTATTTTAGCTAGCTTTTATTTTTTAGCTAAACTGCAAATCTGTAAAAAAAACAGCTCATATTATGATAATTTTCTGATGCAACATAAGTTTTAAATGAATGAAGTGCTACATTTATTTAAAGAAAGTCTCAAGAAGGTCACAATATTCCATCTCGAGTTTGAGTCAACCATCATATGTGTGGTTGGATGTTTATGTGATGTTAGAGAAAGACCATGGTTTGTTTAAAGGTTGATACACAGATGTGTGAAATGACTCTTTGTAGCCAGACCATTACCCTTTCCTAATCATAACCAAGTTAAAAATAGGTTAAGAATATTTTGTCTGCATTTACCAGGAATAAAGTCTGATAAAGTGACCTACTGGGTGCGCAATAGCCTCAAAATTATGTCACAATATTTCATGAAATCTCTTACTTGCAATGATATCTTTGAAAATAAAAACAAAATTTTCTTACAAAAAAATATAAAATTTGGAATTACCTATTATTTGACTTCAGAAAAACCTATAGACTTGTTACCCACAAAGCAGCAACCAATTCATGAAGTACATGTTTTACACAGAACATATCTTTTTTTTTTACAATAGCAACCTTGAAACTTGCTTTTCTCAACAAAGTGACTGATAAAGCAATATAACAGTGTGACATTTCAAATGCTCAGGCATCACTTAAACTCACCTCAGATTTTCCACGACTGAAGCAGGCTCCCTTGGTGAACTCATCGCAGTGCCACTCAGCCTCCTGTGGAGAGAGAGAAAAGCAGTGTAAGGCTCCCAATAAATCATCCAGAAGAAGCAAACATCAAACATTCAGTGCCATGTCACCATGAACATCTTTGAAAGCCACTCAGGGAACCCAAACAAAACAATGCCAGACTCTTCGCTGTGGCAAAATTTCCACCTTTTAAGTCAATTTGATGTCTGGTGACTTTGTCTAAGATAGTCCCACAATAAAAATGCCACAGACACATGAAAACACACTTATAAAAAGGAATAGAAAACCATAATAGTGATGTATTTGATATGTTGGCTGCAGCTCTGATTTCTGGGAGCAGACTATTCTTTCACTCGGGTGGGAGGAAAGGATTAAAACAGAAGCAAACAGTAAACGAATTTGACAAATCTTCACTGTACTCTCAGTCTCACACATACACACTTGAACATACACATTTACAGTACAAACACGTTTATAAGCCATGTTAAATACAGACACGAAATCCAATTAAGGTGCATACCAAACAGAGGCCTTAAGAAACAAGAAGCAAGCTTGTGCAAAGCCGAATGCCAGTTTGATTTATGTGTGAGGGAAAAGGAGGGATCTTAAGACATAACAGGTGAGTCCCTAGAGTAGCGTGTCAACATGATTTACATGTGAGGAAGAAACAGGGGGACACCTTTTACATTTTACTACAGGAGGGGGAGAGGAATAAGAAGATAAAACTTAGACTTGTCTCCTCCGCGGGTGAACACACCAGCGTGCTCCAATTTCTACCATTTAATTTTAGCGTGACCTCTGGGGGGAGGCTACTCATTGATAAAAATTCTCTGTTCATGAAATGAGTGTCGGCCTCAGGACAGCACTGAGGTACTAAGACACTTACACTTTTGACAGGGAGAATAAGCTGTCGCTGCCACCAGCTCCATGTGACTGGCAGAGAGAGCAGTACTTAACCGAAAAACTGTCTGGCGAAATAATATGCTTAATGCCAAGTCATATAAAAGTCTCCAAAAGTTAAACCATTCAACTTATTCAACTTCTTTTTTTGGCCACAGAGATACAACTTTCTTGCAGTTTTAACTTGGCTTGTGGCCAGAGGTGCGAGACTTCAGTCTCTGTGGGAATATTGTAAATATCGCTAACTGAAAGAGAATATTAATATTCTGGTCCCAGGATTGTTTTATGCCACGACATGGGGAGAAAAAAAAAGCTCAGCCCTCATCAGCACTTAGAAGAACTTTGTACATTTGCTCTTTGAGGCAGCTGGGAGTTTCTCTGGGAGTTTCCTCAGTATGTTTTATGACAAGACACTCACTTTCCGCCTCAGTGGCCTTTCTACTGGGAGGTGTACAGTCACATATGTACACGCATAAGCAGAAATAGGAGGGAGCTTATATGGAGGAAAGGACGAGGAGTGTGTGATACTATTCAGGGAGGTTAAGCAATGGAGTATTATTGGGAACCAGCTTCTCGTCTTCTTCTTCTGTGTGTGTGTGTTTGTATGCCTGTTCACATTCCAGGCCAAAGCAAGCTATTCTGGGGCCATGCAGCCGCCACAGACACAAACCACACACATCAGCACAAGCAGCACAGCCTGCTCACGCAGCACCACAGCAGGTCCCAGCTGAATTGAATGTGGGCGCTGAAAAGTGCTTTCACTAATCGTACGGGGGGAGAAAACGTATTAAAGGCCTAAAACACTACTCACTCATGTTCAGTGTAAAAAAATCAATGATAATACAATGCAAATTTACAACTTGAGATCACATTAACGGGAGCAAAGTGGTTGCTTTTATCATTATGAGGCAATGATATGATTTGTGATCATTCAACATAGTTAAAAGCAGATTTTCATAACACTGCATATTCTCATCACATCTCTAAGACATCAACGTTATGGGTAGCGAAGAAGGTGCTGTTCATAAGCTTGTAAGTGAGGGATGTGTTGGCATCATTGACCACTGAAGCCATCCTAACTGACTGCCCTGTCTCAAATGATCCAGAATAAAGAACGCAATCACAGTCATGCAAAATCAAGTACTGGGATCATTAAGAAACATTAAAAGCTCATTAACATGCTATTGTTCAGCTACTGTGCTCCTAAGAAGAATCTCTCTTGAACTAAAATATGTCTGGAATGTGCTGCCCTTAAATAATTAAGTCTTTATATGAGGACCTTTTACCCTGGCTTTGCCACATAAAATTGACTGAAATAGAGATCCGTGAGTGAAACAAAGAAGAAAAGAGAGTAAGAAAAGAACGAGAATCAAATTTAGTGAGCTAGGTACGGTGGTCAATTGGCCCGTCAGGGTGCAGTAATTATCTTTGGGGAAAATCATCTATTGGACTTTTTTGAAAAGGCAAACTATAGAGCTAATAAAAGATAATTATGGCTTATTACAACTATTTATTTTCATGGTTTTGGCTGTTTTGCCAAAGTAATGACAAAGATCTGGTCGGGCAGTTTATCCAGATTGTTTAAGCCATTTAAATAAATAAATATTATTATGTGCATGCATACAAAACTAGGGCAAGGTACAGTAGGTGAAAGCTGAAACAGAATAACAGACAGGCAACACCTGAAACAGTGCTGAACTGTGACACAGTTTTGTTGTAGTGGACACACAAACAATAAAATACACCATTTTATGGCTTCTTACAAAACTATGTTTTTTATTATGAGAATTTGAACTACTCTATCCTCTATCTATCGTTATTGTAAGAAAAACTAAGAAAGGTGATGTCCAGTTTCCTATTGTGTTGCAGGGACTGATGAATCACCAATAATTCTACTTTTAATGTTAGTTTTATCTTTTAAATAAATTCTAAACATTTTGGATGAATGTCAGAATGTTTAAATTTTGGTTTTTTACAGTGAATGCTGCTAATTAACAGAAGTTAATTGCTGAGTACAGTTGTTTTAACTAAAAATATACTGGCCAAAACGATAAAGACAAGTTGGGACCCAGGCTATAATAAACCATAATAATCTTTTAAGCAGTGATTAAGACCCAGAAGTCCAGAGACAGGCACAGGGACTTTAACATACTCCAGAGCCATTTGTTGCTTCAGGAAGGCAAAAGAACAATTCCTGGGCTATGTTATGTTCCATGTGTCCACCCTCTCTCCTGTCCCCTGTAATGGGCACAATCCTGAGAGATGAGGCATTGTATACAAGTGTCTTGTCAGCCCTCACACTGAGGGGTTATTGTCACCACAAGGTGGGTGCAGGAGAGATACCACAGGAGCGAGTGGGCATAGAGGGAGATAGCGGAAAAGACAGTAAAAGGAAAATAATGGACAAACAGACAGAAAAACCAACAAAGAGAAAACACAGTCCAACTTAGGAGTCAGCCAGAACAAGGGAGACAGAGTGGGCAGAGTGAAATAGTCAGTGAGATGAAGGAGGGAGTGAGGAGCTGAATTCCAAAACAGCACTGTTTCCAGACATGATACTGAATATATTTTGCATAAAGAGAGAACACACTGACAGCTGTCTACATTTATGAAATGACTGGCTGTCAGTCTCATTTCAAGTGGACGGTGGGTTGAGAGTGAGAGCCGGACAAATCCTGTCTGGGAAATCTAATCTGTCTTATGAATAGCTGATATTACCTTTTGATGTTCTGGCACAATATTAACTATTCAGACTTATGTGTGCTGATGTAAGCTGCTGAAAGATTTACACATGAAATTGGTCTGGCGATGTCTCAGCAAGTGTGTAGATCTGAGTCACTACTCATCATAAAACCATAAGAGGTGCTGAAGTGACCCACTGCTTCTTAATACCTGTCGCAGCCATATTGCTTAAACATGCCATCAAACTCCATGATATCACAGTGTGATATCATGTGTACCGGGATCTGTATCTCCAATCCAATTGATCCTTTTTATTCTATGCATTTAAATGGCCAAGTTAGCAAGTTCTAGTAATTGAATTAGCAATGCTTCCAGAGCTATGCAGGACAGTTTCTGTTAGCTACTGATTAGCAGAGCTAATTGTTTTTCTGACGAAGCGTAATTGCAAGAGACAGGCCCATGAAATACAACAAGTGAGAATGGAGAGAGCCTTTTGTCTTCTTTGGAGTCCCCTTCCTTCTAAATGACAATACAATATGAGCAAAAGCAGAAGAAAAATGGTGGTGCAATATATGTCTCAACACCATGCAGTGTGAGTTACCAAGGGACGTTATTATGGATAATGTTTTCATGTGGCAGTACAGGAAGAGAGAGGATAGAGTGAATATCCACTATTTTCTCCTCCTCTGTGTTGTATTGAATTGTGAACAATGCCTCTGATCTTCCTCATCCCAGTGCTTATTGACTAATGCTGTGCCACAGTGTTTCTGTTGAAACCCAGCCTCAGTGTCTGAGTCCTGTTCGATTTAGCATATTGAATTCTTAAAAGGGTGTTTTTACTCTTTTAATTTCTTCTTACATTTTTCTTAGATTGCATATTTTTTGGTGAAGTCAGCCAGCTCTTATCATGCCTGCAAATTACACACTTTGGGCTTTCAGGATCAGCATGGGAAGGTGAAGCCAGTTATTAGACCAGGTGTGCAAGTGTAAAGATGGAGCTAAAAAACAGTGTTGGAGTTCACTGTATGAGGCTCTTCAACATCATCAAAACACAATATTTGGGGAGCTCATGGACAGACCAAAATGCAAGGCTGAGAAGTACACCGAGCCGGCTTGGCCATTTATCAGTCCTGGCAACACAATGGGAAACTGAACACAATGCAAATGCTGTTTGTCTCCTCTATGCAGTGGGCCATGGAAGGTGTTTAATCAGGATGCATGAGCTGATTCACCTGTCCAAGGCTGGCAGCAGCTGGCAGCAGCTGAGGGCAAAGAACTGAATGAGAGACAGAAGGGGCAGAAGGACAATACCTAACAGATGTGAGATATAAAGTGGGATTCACCTGTAGAGGTAGGAAGGATATTGCACTTGCTGTTTTTGTAGCTAATTCTTAGGCTGTGGTGACTCTAACTGTCTCCTTAGTTGTGCATGAAGCATGGTTAAGTCCTTGTCTCCTTTTTTTTTTAAACTTGAGCTGCAGTTTGAAAGTTTGAAAGTAGAGCAAGGATAAAAGTATCCACCTTAAGTTCTTGACAGTGTTTTCCAGATCAGTGAGGATGAGGGTAGAGGTTGACAGGGAGAGAAAGACCTGTTCAGGCTGAAAAAAACTTAGTGCTAGATAGTAACTCCAATCATGGCCACAGGGAAGGCTGTCCTGCCGATTCCCATTTCATTCAACAGTTTAGACAAACTTCGATATCCCTCATGAGTGACTGAATCCTTCTCCCAGGATTTAGTGAAGACCAAATTCAAGCAATAAATTTGTAAAAAGAGTTAATTTAACATCAAGTCTTTTAACAAAGGTGATCTTCTCTTCAACATATGATGTAAGTAGTTTTTTTTTACTTAAACGTCAGCATTTACTGAGGGGGTTATGATACCTGGAGCTAAGCCTCTATCGAGTCTCAACTCGACATGTGCATTAGAGCAGGTTAGAGAGTAATGTTTCGCTACCAACCTAAATGCCAAAAAGACTTAAACTCTCCATAAGACAACAGAAAATTTTGGGGACAAGTTGGAGGTTTCCTTCTGCCTCAATGCAACAGAAGACCTTGGTGGTTTTTTACAAAATAAATATTTAATGCACGTACATATAAGATACAATCAATGTATCATCAATCATATGGTAATTATAGCTGCCTCTTTAGTGTATTATAGGCTGTTTGTATTACACCGGCTTTAAGCCTTGTGCTCTGGCAAACAATACACAGCCTCCCTCTTAGCACTGCCAGCCATGCAAGAACAAATCACTGCCATCGGGCATTTTCTGACAGGGCTGATGCATGGAGATGGGGGTGAAATCACAAAGACAAGTGTAGGTGTAGCTTTTAGCTTGTTTACCTTCTGGAGGAAAGAAAGACAAAAAAGAACCCCATGCAACTCTTTTGAACATCAGTGCAACCAAAAAAAAAAACAAAAACACAACTACTAACCACTGTTTGTGCTCAAACTTTCTTTGTTCACCAGGTTCTCTTTTAAAACTAGCTGATTGATCAGTAATGGGAGTATAATCTGAGTTGAGCAACAGCACCGAAGGGGAAACTCAAAGTCTTTTATATCAACAACAATAAAAAAGACAAATATTTGTTAAACCGGTCACAGAGGCAACCAGATCTCTGTGCAATTAATCTCTTCATTTACTCCATAATGAAAAAGAAGGAAGGAAAGAAAGACTTCAGAAGGAGGAAAATGGAAGAATGGCACTTGTGCTTTACAAACTTCAGCAGTTTAACTTCCACTTGACCCCACAGGCCTGGTCCAGTCAAATGCAAAGCGGACACTACTGCGCAGGTCAGTTTGAACTGGCCCCAGTTCTTGGCAGTGATAACCAGGTCCCATTTTCTCAAGAGAAGATGTTTTGGGAGATGAGGGGTTGATTGGGCTGGTGGAATCTCCTCGCTGTTGTTGCAGCACCAGCAGAGCGCAGGATCAAATAAAGAAGGAGGGATGATAAGCTTTGAGAATGGGACAGAGCATCTTTAAACAGCATCTGAGTCCCAGCGAGCAGTCACAAAAGACCTGCTCTGCATGAATCCTCGTCTCTCTCTGTGGGGGGGTTCTCTGCTTTCTTCCCTCTGTCTGTGTGCTGCCTCACTGATCCCTGATTTCTTTGTGTGTGTGCTGCTCTCCCCTCCTTTCTATCTAACAAATTCAGTCTAGCTTCTTATTTCATCTGACCGTTTTTCTCATTTTCCCTTTCCAGGCGGATTTATATCAACACCGCTTGCTCAATTCTCCCTTTTGTTCCATCCAGCCATTCTCACTCCCTTGTTTCTTTTTCCCTCCCTCCTCATCCTCTCCCCTGGTTTTCCAGGGTGTAAATGGCAAACATCAAGAGTTGTCTAACCATCAAAGAAACCTTGCTGCTACCACCTAGAAATAAACCCCTCAATGTGTCAATGTTTGTATGGTAACTCAGTGGGTCGCAAAATGCTTAGCTCCACAGGAGGGCATGTGGGCTCAGACAAGAATGAAAAAAGAAAAAAAAAAGAGAAAGGATGGAGAGAAAATTTGAATGACAACATGTGGGAGAAGTGAGATGAAAAGCAGATTGGATAAAAGCATAACTGGCACTTTGAGGATATTGATATTTATGCATGGTTTGTGCAAATTGTACAACTTGTCACCATAGGCAGAAGCAAAGCCCTGAAGTTAGCATCCTTTATTTCTGATTAGCATTTCAGAACATTTGATTGTGAATGTTTTTTTTCCTTGCAACTATGAGAAAACAAGCAGCATGTTGAAATTGCACAAGGTATTAATACCATCAGAAAATGTGAAAAAATTAGAATGAAATACTGCTCCAAAATATGTCTGTTCAAATTGAGCTTAAACATGATGGGTATTAACACTTGACTAGACTTTATATTGATACACCTTCCCTCCGAGTATCAACCCACTGTCACTCTACTGGATGGGAAGTTGTTGTGACATGTGAAATGCTAAACCATTTTACTGTAACAGCTTTAAGTTGCAGGAGTTGGCAGCACCTCACTACGTACGCCGTTTGTTGGAGGCAGACAGCGCTCTGGAAGCCTGTGCCAGTGTGACTGCGAGAGTCGTCTGAGCAGACAAGAGTGAGTACATATTTATCCAGAAAAGCGTGAGTCAGACTGAGACGGAGGTAGAATCAGAAAAAGAGAAAGAGGAGAATCAGCACTCACCTGGATCAGTGTCAGGTCTTCCAGATTGAGTCTGAAGAGATGATTTCTGTAAATGAATGAGACATGTGAGTCAATGGGACCATTTCATCTTTTTTATTCTATAAGTACACTTTTCTTCATTGTCAGGTAGCTACAACGTGCATAATGCAACTCTGCCCCTGACAGTTTTGAGCTGGTCGCCTTAGACAGAAATAAGGAGGATGGTACAGAAGTCTAAAAAGCTTTTTTCTTTTTCTTCCCTTTAAAGCGTCTGCACCTGAAACTTCTTAGAGTTTCCCACTCAGAAGTTAAAGCTAACCTTATCATTGGTGAGATAAGGAGCTATAAGTGTTTGGGAAGGGTATTCAGGGACTGGATGGTTGACTTCAACCACTGCAGCAAATGATGAACGTCTACGTTTCACCAACCTGTAATTAGGAGGTAATAAATAGCTGATAAAGCGATGCTATGAAACGAAAAGGGTTTTATTCTCTTAACTCCTGAAATGTTGTGTATATGAGAAACAGTGAGAGTGGGAGACTGAAAGAAAATCAAAGCCTGGTTATGAAACTGCAGTCTAATAAGTATCACATCTTGCAAGAAGCTTTTCAAATTTGCAAGGCGCATATAAAATGGGTGCACTGACTACCTTTTCAAGAAACAAAACAAAAAATAAAAACAAATTAAAACAAAATTACTTTTTAATGAATGCCCTCTCAAGAAGAATTTAACAATGTCTGAGACTACAAAAACGATTACACACCATTACCTGAAAAGGATCACATAAAACCTGACAATTAGGACTAAACTCTTAAATATTATATTTTTTACTCCTTGACAGTTGTGACTACCAGATGTGCAAAAATGTTACAGGTGGGGAAAAGGTGAGCAGATATGAACCAATCTTCAATAGTTAAAGCAATTCTGTTGAACAGAATGGCTTCCTGTGTGTTCTTTAAGTGGCGAATGGAGTTTAAGCAGCAGGTGTGGAGGGGTGTGGGATGCCACCAAAACAGAGAATGGCATTAAAGTGGAGAATGGCTTACTTGACAAGATAAAAGCATCATGACAGATTATGTTGTAAGAGATCTGTTGCAAAATGCAGAGCCCGTATTCCATGCAAATTCCCTCCAAAGTCATGTGAGACTTTAACAGCCCCACTAAGCTAAATCAAGTCATACGTTGCAGTGCATTTCCAACAAATATAGCAACCAAGACCTATTACCTACATAAGCACCTCAATACTGGCCATCCTAAAAGCCCAAACTATGCTTTTAAAGGACAGGCAAGCGGGGCTCTTGCAAAGCAAAAGGAGCACACTGACAGCCCAGAATTTATTCCAAAATTTGGGAATAAAAAATACATATCTTTAACCATAAATCATTTTTGTGTAATTTTACAAAAAAAACTCAGGTAACGATGTTGTGAAAACACTAACCAGCACTAACCTATTCATCATTTCTTTCTTATCAGCAACCTTTTTCTTAAAGAACAAGCTTTTTTTTCATAAATCAGATATCCCATTTTGAAGTTTAGAGTTTCAAGCCTATACACACTGACACGTACACAGGCAGGCATGCACACATGCACAGCCACAGACACACAAACAAACACTTTTACAGAGATCTATCAGTATCCTGAAGAGTGGCTATCAGCCAGGTCTCAGTGTGGCCTCAGCCCCCTGTTTTACTGTATTGATATTTGCATCGATCTTTCTTTCCTTCCATTATCACTCATACTTCTAACCCAGCCTGCAGCCATCCATCCAGCCACATCATCTTTCACAGTCAGACACTCAACAGCTGCACAGTGCTACTGAAAATTGAACTAAATCTATTATTTGATTTTTTAAAAGAGGCAAATACCTTGTGTTGATAGGTCTTGCTGAGTTGTAGTAAAAAACTAAATGGCCAGCATATATTATATTATATTAAAATCTAATCTAAAATTTGACACAGTGGTAGAGGATATTTATTTATCTTTTGACTTTTACTGTTTGTCCATTCACACATACTGTACAAACTTACCCTGATTTGTCTTTCCAGCTAATTTCCTGTGATACATTAGTAAATTCCCCAGGCTCGCTTTGTTTCTGTTTGTTTTCCTGCTTCCCTTCCTGCTGTTATCGCCTCACGTCGAAGTGAACAGGAGATAAGTAGTGGAGTGTTTCTTTCTATTGACAACTCAAGCCATTAAGAGAAGTGCTGTGGATACTTCATCTGGACTCAGCTAGAGACTCGCACAATGTGAACATATACCATCCAATTTCTTATGCACACACACTGAAAAACAGCCGTTTATTTTAGATAACACACACACATGCCTACACTTATACTCACATATGCATACACATATGTTACAAGAACTACATTTATACATAAGCATACACACACTTAGCTGGGCTTGACAAAGACAATAGACTTGGAAACAATCTCCAAAGCTATTTTCTTTGGTTTTCGAACACATCTTATGAGAAACTGATTATTACTCATGCATAAACATAAACAAACTTTGAAAAAAATGAGAATGAAAGACAGGACAATAAAAGGACAGACAGGAAAAGAAAATTACAGGAGGGAATGCAGAGGAGAGGAGAAAGCAAGAAAAAAACAAACTCAGAGAGAGGTTACCTGGCACCAACAATCAGTTCATTCTGGCCGGGGTCAAAGGTCAGCTGTGAGTAATCCACTGTGCCTTCTGCCTTGAACCTGAAGATCCACGGCTCCATCTCTGCCAACAACACCACAGGAAACAACAACAGTGAGCTGAGAGTTTATGGCTCCAGATGACAGTTGTGCTGATGAATTAGTTGCGTTCAAAGAGCTGCTGTAACGTTCCTCAAGATTCCCAAACAGCATGTTACAGGTCAAGTTTATAACAGCAACATGAGTCTTCCTGCTACTGCTGTTGTTATGTTTTGGAATCTTTTAACTAAAGGTGTGTTTGTGCAACCTTGGTTGTTAAATCTAATTGGGGTGTGTTAACTTATAACACAGCCCACTTTCATATGGCATAAAATAAAAATAAATTAATAATAAATAAATAAAATTAAAGATGAAACAAGAGGGTATTTTAGGTTATAAATGAGATTTCAGCCTGTAGATATACAGTGGGGCACGAGTGCTAAACCTTATTGGCAAGTGCAACTGGCTGTTGCCACACATCAGTGAAGCATGCAATAATAGACTGAAGTGGGGCTAATTAAAAATAATGAGCTGCGTGGGATTTCTGTGGACGGGCCATATATAGCAAACTACTGATATCATGAACCTCTATCATACCTTGACATAACATTACATAACTTCACCTTTGACAACCAGCTGCCTCCATGCAAACGTTAGTAAGCCCAGTACAAAAACAAATTGCATACAGTAGATCTTTATTAAAGTTTGTGTGTTTAGTTTGTGTGGTTTGGGTGACACATTTGACATAGATGTACAATGACAACATTGTGTGTATTTTGTTATCACAATGCCTTATTCTTACCTGGGTACTCTGCTGAAGGAAATGAATAGGGGATTAAAACGCTGAGCTGCCCTCAGTTGATGAGGTCACTCATTCGAATGTAATGTTATAGAAGTCAAAGCATATGGGTTGTCAGGCTCTCTGGCACATGAGACCTTTACTAAGGAAGTTTATAAAATAATGAAATTGAAATGTCTTGTGACTCAGTGAGGAGTTTTTCTAGTTATACATACCATTAAAAGTTACTGTTGTTTGAGTGGTTTCTTAGAAATCTATACTCTATATCTACACATGAAGACAGATGAGATTCTCACTTATATGGAAATTGACCTTGTCTCCTGCAGCATGGTATGCTGAATGTATACACACACACCTAAACAGAGAGAGAGAGAGAGATCCCAGACAGACACTGACATCTTATCCACAACATGCCTGTTCTCATGGCGCCTAACCCATTAACCCCCGACCAATCGAATCACACGTCACGAGTGGTTGCGGCACAATGAGGACGATCTGTCTACTGTCTGGTTCAGTCAAAGGGGGTCAATCAGTCATCAGAGTTTGAGTGACATGTCTTCCCCATCACTCATCTCAAGGTTGATCCATATTCATCATAGCCTCTCTCTAACAGATCTGATTACGCTTTAAAAAAATCATTACCACACGTGGAACATTGTCTTCAGATAGCTAGAAATTTGTTTTTTAAGGTGCCAGAACTCTAGAAAGTTTTTAGCAATGGTAACTAAAGTGATTTAAAACCATACATCCCTACATTTGAGAGCTATTTTCAGTCTTGAGTAGTCAGTTTTTTAATTTACCAGGGAGCTTTCCATCAGGGCCGGAACAGAGGGAGAGGACAGCGTGAATATCCTCCTCGAAACACATTATCTGCTTCCTCAGGCGCACCTGTCAGACAGCGTTTCAAATGAAAGCACGCACTCCCTTGACTGCATCAAAAGTACTCCAGGTTTCTGTGACAAACGTGGGATTTCTGAGTGATTCAAAAAAGAGACAAACAGAGCAAGAAAATGGGAGCTTCCAAAGAACATCTGCCTCCTCCAGCTCACGTAGCTCAGTAACACTGGCTCTCCTGAAAAAAACAACATCATCTGCTATAAGACAATGCCACTGTATGCAAAGATATTTTCCCCTGTTCTCTTTCAAGTCTCCAGTGACTCCAGGTTTCACAGCTCCAATGCATTTTCATTAGCAGCTGAGAAATAAATATCATGGAGATCACAACCAACTTCACCCTAAAGAATTCATTTTGCTTAATGGCTGATGCTCTGCCTATTCTTGAGGGATAAACAAAGTTTTGGATGTGCCAATCCTGTGGCTCCACTGGGCTTGTTTTTTTATTGCACCGAGAGAATCGAGTGGCATACAAATGTAGCTGTGACACCCCCGGAGGGAAGACGGTGCTTGACAAACACGGGTGTGTGCGCAACAAAAAGAGAGAAGAGATTTGTTGAAGTGTGCAAAAGGGGCAAAAGGTTGTAGCTGAACACAACACTCAACGGATTTACTACAGGGATGCAAAACAGCAGCAGTCTCGGAAGGAATTAAAAAACGCTGCAGGATGCTTGGGTTAGCTTCGCCACAGATACTAATCACAGTGATTTGAACTCTGACCGGTTTTTTGATATATGTTTGTTTTTGGATGGATTGTAATAGCTAATTTTAGGAGCACCCTGGGAGGTTTTTATGATCCCATATAGAGTCAACAAATCAACGTTATTGTTCAAGCATTAAAGAAAAAACAGTAGGAGCACTCCCAAGCAACAAATTCTGTATCCTTAAAAAGCATTATGTCTATCCCCCATCTTACTTCTTCATCTGCATGTTACTTGTGGTCGTATCAGCTGTACTTTAAGTGAATGTGATAATGTAATCACATCACACCCATGCTTGTACAGCAGCTGCCTGAATCAGGAGATTGGCTCCCGATGAAACAAAGGCGTAACACGCGTTACACGCACACGTAAACACGCACACGCAGTCTCTCCCACACAGACACACACACACACACACACACACACACACACACACACACATACACACACCACACACACACACAGATTGGGATAAAAATTAAGAGCTCAGCCAGGGCTCGGAGCCAACGTGAAACGGGCGAACACGCACACACACACACACACACACACACACACACACACACACACACACACACACACACACACACACACCCCTCTCCTCTTTAACTCAGCCCCATCTTATCCCCTTAACCCCTGTCTTCCTCCTCCTCAAAATAGTACAGCCCATCACTCACATCCCGTTTGTTATTCCCTTCTCTGACACGGAGCAGTTGACACAAAGACAAAATGACAGGATATATAAATATTTACAGCCAGTCTTCAGTCTGCCAGTGCTCAAAGTTACTACTCTACAGTACTGCCAGGCTGGCAGCAATGGCAACATGTGGAACCAATTCTGAAACATGAATGTTTTTTTTTTTTTCTTTGCATGGTGTAAATAGAGTGTGGCAGCAGGCACACACATAGATGAAGAGCCAGTTCATTCTAAATGCAGCTTTGTGGTAATGGGCAGCAAAAGAATGGCAACTATTTGGTCAAGTTGATGTGAGGAAACGATTTGGACTGAGCGGCCGAAAAACAAACACCTGCTCAGTTAGAGGAAATCTAAAGCAATAGGCGATGGCAGTATGCCCTCGAATGCTGCTCTGTGCTTCAAGGTTTCCTTCCTATTATGTTGTTTCAAGAAAAAAAAATGCAGCTAAAAGTCCTGCATGTCAAATTACTGTGGCCCCATGGCAGTCAGTAAATCATGCAAAACAAACCACCATGAAGCCGCGAATAAATGCACAAAAAATATTCAAATCTACGACAACCTTTTAAGAAGATGACCAAATCTCTTTAAGCCACTTGAAAAAAAAGGATGAAAGAAATTATGTGGGGAAATGACATGTGGGACTTTTATTGCACTGGGTAAATGAAAGACACTCAAGTCCAAAAATATGGACAGCGAGTTACTCATTCCATTGGCAGCTTCTCGTGCAATGAAATAAAACATGAGTGGAACATAGCTGACCTTAGACACGAGGACAGCTGAGTTAAAGTTGTAGAATTTCAGCTCCAAACATTTTAGAGGGTTTTAAATTTAAAAGAGTGATCCCCAAATGACCAATTAAACAATATCTGACACTGCTTGTAGCCTGTTGCATTTATGGATGCAATGAGGCCATTTGTTTATTTTTCTCCTTCCACTCCCCTCTCTAATGATGTGTTAGCCGTTCAGGGATGATAAAAGCTAAGCTCGGTCTCAGGCTGTAAAACAAGTCTGCCCGCTCTCCTCCTCAGAGACACGGCCCTCCGCTTGGACTGTGAAGGCATTGTTTACACTACAGTTTATAACCTTTAAAAGCCTTCACGTCTACACTCAGGAACACTTGTTAAATACTTTATTAATACAGTATATCTCAGGGGCTTTAAGCTACAATACAGTCAGTAGATGTTTGCTTAAAAATCCTTCTCTCAAAACAGAATTAAAGTCTTTCAACACTGCTCCTAAAATAATCCTATAAATGACACACATTTACACCGGACGCTTGGCGAAGCTATATTCAGACCTGTTGTCGAGAAAGTGTACCTTTAGGGTAAACACCGAGAATGTAGCTTCTGAACTGAACAGTGTACTTTCTTTCTGAAACCCCACATTTCAAACCACCGCACAAAGCAGAAAGTGGTCTTTAGGACTACAGAAGCCTTGCACCACAGTAGCAGTTCTGTCAGCCAAGTGTTGTGCCAAGTCAGAAAACCACCGTCCCCAGTGGGGTCAGACCCATGTGAGGCACACCCTTCCACAGTCAGGCCACAATCACACAGAGAGAAAGAAACGCTGTCACTGGAACACTCTCAGACAAACCCTGACCTTGACTTCTCCGGGTCACAACCACTCTTTGGGTTTGGTATTGTTTAACTTTTACCAGATCAGCTAAATAACCTTCATAACCTGATCCAGTGAAAAAGAAAACATCATTTAAATGATAAATCAGTTCTCAAATTTGTTGTTAATTAATTTATTTTCCATTTTGATTATAATTCGCATTTCCTTCAAAGTAACAGTTGCCAAGAGAAAGGTGAGAAGATAGACACCACCCTCACATCTTCATGCTAAAATGTACTAAAAGCCAGCAGTCACTTAGCTTAGCCTGGCATAAAAATAAGCTCACTAATTAGCATGTCATATGTTCTTTATTAGTCTGTAAAAAACGTGTAAATCAATAATTTGTGATTTCGCTGTGAGGTTTGGACATGCTGGTGAAAAGGACAGCATAAATGTTTCTGCTTTTTCCAGAAACATGCTGTACTGTACAGTACGAAAAAGAGAATATCAACCAAGACATGATGATAACATAATAATCATCTCATTTAACGTTTGGAAAAAAAGAAATTAAGCACATATCCCAGCATGGCAAACAATTGACTAAGACCACTGCTAAATGTTTACACCCTCCAAATATACGTATGTATAAGACCAGCAAAGTACAGAAAAGTGGGAGTGTCGTGCTGTTGCTGTCCAGAGGGGTATATCTAATGTGTTTGTAGTCCTCCCAGCACGCCTAAAGAGGAACCATGGCAGGGAGGGATTATACATTACATGAAACAAAATGACTCACAAAAGACAAAGATAATAGGTTAAAAGAAAGATTTCTCTTCCCTCACATATGATTTGTGTGTATGTGTCTGCATATTCTTTAATGACTCATAGCTTTTTTATGTTTATTGCACAAAGGCAAGGGCTATAATTTGGCAGTCTCTGAAAACATATGCTCGACAATGAGATGTATTCGAACCACACAAAAGACTATCATCAGGCCGTGATAGGAATGTTATTAAAAAACGGAGCAAAAATATTATTTTTCATGAGACCCTGGGAATTAGTAGCTGCTCTCCAAATGAGCTGATTCTTAGGAAAGGTGAGAAAAGACATTTGCACACTTAAACAAAGTATAAAAAACTAATCTTTTGGTTGTGCAAAGTCTGCAGTGCCTTACAGCATTATGATGGAAGAAACACAATTGATGTGCAGACAGTCAACAAGCTTAAAAACAATGGGCGAACTTTTAGGAATCAACAGTTGCATCAGTGCAGTTTCATTTTATACAATTTATAGTTTGAATATGAATGTGTGGCACTGAAACGACTGCCTCTGGTTTGTCATGTAACCTAACAGTCCCAAAGGTGCACACAAACAAACTTTAAACACAGAAAGTGTGACAAGATGCCACTCATCGTGAGGTGAACCTTGAAATTGCAATCTGATGCTGCCCACTGTGCCTCGAGGCTCAAAAGTCACACAGCAGTGCGACCTGGGAAAGTCGAGAAAGGTTCCTCTGACAAGCAGAAACAGTATTTTGATTCCTGTGGGAAATGAGCACACGGTCCTTTCAACTACAAAACTGAAAAAAAGCTCATTATTCAGTGTTTGAGTCCTTCCTGATTCAACCTATGCAGGTAGAACACATTTTTCTGGGTGTTTCATTGATAATCTAAGGAGGGAGAGACCTGAGGCAAAGATTCTTTGTGAGGTGAACTTGTGTCAAAAAGTCATTCAATCTCAATGTGTGTGGAATGTGTCGATGCGTCACAATGTTTACATTCACCATGAATTATGGCAGCTCCCACTCCCCGGCATGCTGAGAATGTGTCTTTATCCCAAAAAGTCTGAACAGTATCATCAAAAGTGCGAACGGTAGTAAATTGGTGTTCTGTGCTTTGTAAAACTGGCTACACACAAGCACCTCGCAACAAAACGTCCTCCGTCAAAATGATGAGACAACAGCGTAAGTATTTATCACAATGACTTTTGGCTGAATGTTGGTTGGTATTGGTGCCTGATAGTAGTTGCAGCGTTTCTATCTGCTATATTTCAGACAAGATAGAAGACTCCCTAGATGAAATACTAACAGAGAAGTATGGCAGCACTACCTTCTGGCACATTTGCACACTGTGTTTCAGAAACAGGGTGCAAATTAAATATGACCCTTGTTTATGAAAATAGGCATCACTAGTAGATAATTACTTAATGCTAAACTTGCCTTAAAGCTTAAGGATGCACAGACTTCAGACTACAGACTTCTTTGGCAGAAAGTACTTTCTTCAAATTACCCAGATTAAGTGTCACTGATCAGAGCTGATGCTTCAGACCAAAGACACTGAACCTCTGACAGTGAAGCCTCTGAGTTCTTTTATCTTCTTCTGTACAGTAGGCTTTGTGTTAGTGAACCATTTCTGATTGCTACCGAAATGTCGACCCTCTTTATTAATGCTTCTATATTTCAACCAAAGCATTAAGCCGGAGGAGCTTTAATGGGCCACTCTGGTACATTAGAGAACACAAATGCTTTGACCACAGCTGACCCACTAGCTGGCGTGTGATCCCCCTCATGCAGAAAACGCACGTCTGGAATGTATCACGTTAGCTGGGCAGTTAGTCATCATCATTTCACTGAATTGGCACTGAGGGAAGAGTGCCACCTCAGCTAACAATGAAGTGACATGACTGGAGAGAGAGAGTGTAGAGGAAAAGCGTTTGAGACTGTAAATAGCAGTTACATGAAAATAAGCCCTGGCATGCATGTGGATCTTTGCACACATGCACTGACCTTGGTCCTCCAGTCAATTTCATCCTGAATGCTATGTGATTATCTGGCTGGGACTGTGGTGGACTAAAAACAGCTCAATGACATTTAGCTTTTTCTTAGTGGGTAGACAGCATTGATCGCTATTGATACTTTCATTCAACTAAGTCTCACAGCTTTTCATTACAGATTAGCTGTTCAAAAGAAATGTGAGACGAAAGAGTAAGAACAATGAAATCTGATGTGGAATATGCTATGACTAAAAACTGCAGAGCCACGTAGTAAAAGCATATGAGGAAGGGTGTGCCTGCTTTGTGTTTCAAGGGAAAGAACAAAGAGAAGCGAAGCAAAGGAAGAAAACAATGGAGACGTTTTTGTTTTTTTCTGGGCAAAGTGAAATCTTTTTGACGTTAAGATAAATAACCTAAAAAGTCCACAACTGACTGAACACTAAGCCACTTTTAGGTATCTTTTCATTGTCGCACAGCACATTTACCTTTACAGTAATATTGTGGTCAAAGTAAATTTTCTGGTAAATGGATCCATAATTTCATGCAAAGGTAGACAAAAGCAGGCTTCTCATTTCTAGTTGCGTTTGCGGGCTGAAACGTGTGCCTGGCAGAAATGTGTTAACATGCCTAAAAACATCATCTCCATCTGAATTTGTAATATTTCTTGTGTAAAATAATTTATTATTGTCTATTATATATGTCCTTACTGATATGATGACTATATGTGTCATATTGTGGTAAAAGACTAAGACTAAATACTGCATTCATGTTTCAGGTAATGGGTGTAAGGACTCCTACTGCTGCAGTTGATAAATTAATTAGCACAACACACATTTCAGGATACGGAGACATTTGTGTGACAGGCCTCCTTAAAATAAAGTAATACTTTTACTCCATATGTTCTTAGTCATTTTATACAAAATAAGCTAAAAACATTTCATTTTCATTTTTGCACACAAAACAACATGTGACGACTTACTAGACACTCTTTAAAAACATCAAGATTCTTTACTTTAGTCCTATTTTCAGATTTCTGTACTACTTGCATCCAAGATGTTTATGTCTCCTAGCAACAGTAAATGCTCTGATGAAACTGTCCAGAAACTATCTATATATGGTCAACAGATCTAACCTTGTGAAGAGTTAAGGTAGGAGATTTTTATAGAAGAGAATGTGATGTTATAAATAAATACACAGTGTAAAAGATGCAGAAAACTGTGTGTTTATATGTATTTGTCTGAGGACTTACCTGAGTGTGGGATGATTGGATGCTCTGTCTTGTGACAGGGTGATTCAGGCAGCAGCACGGGCCCTCTCCTACTGACCACACCTCCAGGCTGCAGGACCAGCATGCACTGCAGCAGCAGCAGTGCATGCTGGATAACAGGGCGTCCCATGGGGGCCTGGGCTTGGCTCACTTCTCCTCAGGGGCCTCAGGGGCCAAGTGCATTGAGGAAACACACCTGGAGAGATGTGAAGAGAAGGAGACAGATCTGGGTTTAAACAAAGGCTTATTTCACATTTAATTTAGTCTGAAGTGTTGAAAAGCGTGATAGCCTCTCTGCATCACCGCAATCACCTAGGATTCACTCCAGGAGATGAAAAGCACCAAAGAGAAACCCTTACAAAAAGGAATGGGGGAGAGAGGTGCAAAGAAGTCAGAGTGTGACATATTCAGAAAGAAAAAAAACATGTTGAGAGCTTTGCTGAGAAACAACAGTAGGTATGCTCCTTGCAGGCACCCGGAGATCTCACACTTCTCACCTCTGACACTACAAGAAGCGCATGAATCAGACATGACTCTGCATTACCTCAAACACCTACTGAGTGTGTCTGTGCGTATGTGTCCTCTAAGATTTTGTGCCTGGGTGCTGTCTGTTCTCTCACTGCAGAGGATCTGGAAGCGTGCTGCGTGCATGCATTCACATGTTTTTCATTATTAAGTTTCTGTTTTTTTATGTGCGACTGATATACTGTATGTATGCAGCTGCACAGCACTTCTCATGGGTCAATTAAACTCTACAACCGCTGTAAATCTGATGTGTTTTTATTCACAACCAAATCCTGAAATTGCTGAATGTGATTATTATACTGTATAATGCTTACGGCAGATTCATGCTTCCCGGATAAGTCATCTGCTGCAAGAAAAACAAAGCGGTTTGCACAACTCAATTGTTCATGATTTCTTTCATTGTGGGGGTGAATTGATGAGCAGCCTAGACCATCTACATCATTACTTTTTAATCATTTATATGATGCTATTAACAAGAATGATTTGTGCTGTGCGTAGCAGACGAATAAGCCTCCCGCACTGTGTACCATATTATGAGCAGCATGTGTGTAAAGTGAGTACAGGTACTGAAAATCTTAACTTTAACTACCTAGCTGAACCTGTGCGTTGTTATTATCGTATTATTTTATTGCATTGAGAAATGGGCTTTTCATCTGTTGTACAGTTTGTGGAAAAAGTTGTTTTTAGAGCAGAAGAACAGAACAATCCTCCCTCGAAGACATGAGTGGATTTAATGTGAAACGTATGCTGCAAATAAGCAAAAACTATTAATACCATGTTGTGGAAAGACAGCAAAATACAGAAAAATTTCCATGCAGTAAAAAAATAAGACAAACATTAGACAAACTGAGCAAATACAAAAAGAAGTGGTGAGCATCTGCTTTCCTTAGACATCGTCCCCACTACCCTCTGATACAGTATATGAATCCCTGTTAGTGCTGGAAAGCTTGGAGTGGCTCTGGGGCATAACATAAGGCACCTCTCTACTCCAGCTTACAAATGAAAACCCTAATGCTCTGAGTGTGGTGGTTTTACTTCATTTTCTCCTTGAATGGAAAGTTTACTCTACTTTTAGTGTGCATGAATAGGCTACATGACCTTGGGGCCTATATAGAATTTGTTTAAAGTCCAGCGTATAAATGCACAGGCAGCAGGGATACAGAATGCGCTTTGCCTTCACCCACAAAGTAATGTAAAACACCTGTCATCCACAGCAGGGAAAGCGAGTGACAGCCAGTGCCAGTTTCCTCTTTCTGTGCCTTTTCCCTTTCGTCTTGACGGCTCACATGTCAGTTTCTGTAATGTTTCTCGGTTTCGCTTTAGTCACCCTGTCATTTTGCGTGTCACTTTTCTTTGTCTCGTGGTTTTCTTGACAGTCTTTAACTATTTTTCTCACCAAAAAGCCATTTTACCTGTTGAGTGAGCGACTCATTTTCCCCTGGCAGGCCGTTAGTGGGGACATTCTTCAGGTCATTTTTCAGACAGTCTTATAAACTTTTATGTTTGTATTCACTTAGGCAAACTATTACATAATCTGAAGTGAACTTCATGTAGGAAATTACATTATGAATGTTGTTACAGTTTTAATGTTGTGGCTAATCAGTATGTGGTCAGAGATTTAAATGATCTGTTGTTATTCACATGTTTCAACATGCACACACACACACACACACACACACACACACACACACACACACACACACACACACACACACACACACACACACACCAAGGTCAGTGTGCTGAGCACTCCTTGACCTCACTCTCCCTTTAAGCTCTGCACATGACCTATCGTCAGCTCATACGAGCCTGCACACGTGTACATATATAAATCCAAGTCCATGGTGCATAAGTACAATACTTAATGCTATTTTAAGCTACTATATGTAACCATTGCTTATTATCAGGGTGCACTTAAACAACAATACTGTTCACACAAGCCACCAGACTGCTAAAAGGCTCCAGACTAGTTACAGATTTGCTCACTATGTTTATCTGAGACGAACTCATTTCTGTTTGCTATATTATCAACACAATATTTTCTTCTTTATAAGACAGTAGATATACAGTATATATATTTTTATATATATATATATTTTTTTTATGTTTTTTTTTTTATTTCATATTGATCAGGTTCTAGAAAAAATGCTTGCTTGCTTGTTGTCTTCTGTTTATCGCTGGAACTGTGTAAAAAATTGTGGCAAAAAATCAACAACCTTTTATTCACCACGTAATAAATACACAAATACTTGTAAGAAAAAAACGTAATGATTGGTTGATGATGAATCAAAATATTCTATTTTAATTAAATTTATTTTTCATTCTTTTGGAAGTACTGGTGAAAACAGAACATAGCAATTAATGTCAGCGGCAAATTGTTTGTCTTACTTTCTATATGCCAGTTAAATAAAACTCAAAATGCTCCCATGTCTGCGTGAAAATGAACCCTAATTAAATCCAGTCATTACACAGTGAAACAATTAAGACTTCTAAAATCTAAGATAGTGTAAACAGATGCAGAGATAACCTGATTTATACCCACACATGCACATGCATCATGCCTTTTAATGGAAGTAATAGAGCACAGACAGGCAAGACTTGATTTAAAACCAAACCTTTTGAACTGTTGTTTCATTCCCCTGACAAAACCTCTGGTGGATCCTATTTTCTCTTTAACTCACCACAAGCCACCGACTGGTCCCGTGGGAGAGAACTGGAGGAGCTTTGTGTGCTGTTTGGTGGTCTCAGCTCTAAATCATTTCCAGGGCATTAGTACAAGACTCCACCACCTCCACCTCTTAGTGCTTCCACTCCTACTCTTCCCTCTGTATCTCTCTTACACCTCCACAAATATGAACATACAAGAAGACTCTAGAGTCCCAGTGCATTTACAGCACATACACACACTGCAGTCACCTTGGGACCAGGTGATGGATCACAGACTGGTACATTCAGGACATGGCACAGAGGGAGCCCAAGCCACAAAAAAGCTTAACATGGGTTAAACAGTGTTGTCATTTGATATGCACAGAACAGATATTATGGTTAATTCCCCTGACAAGCAAGACTCTGTTAAGAGCTGATGTCCTTCATCACACAAACCATTGTCAGTAAATGCTTCATTACGCACATGATTTTTGGTTCTGGATCTCTGTTTCATCGAAGTTCCTTTTAGTTTGTGACTTCACATACAAAATATACATTATCAATACAACATGTACTACAAGCTGTACTCACTGCACTAACAGGTATGGTACAACCTCAGTTTTTCAGTTTGTAACAACACTTCATTATGTCCCCATATTTAGCATTCATTAGAAGATTTACCCTGGCTTATACAGGCTGCTGTATAAACAAAATGAACGCCAAACATAGCAAAACACTAATTAATAATAACGTGTAATAATTTAACATTTGTTCATAGGAAAAATGAAACACTCATAAGCCACAACATTATTACCACCACATTTTAATACTGTAATAGAAAGGGGTCAGCATGTCATGATCAGCAGGTGTTTGCTGCGTCTGGAGCTGTGTAGCTACAAACGGGTCAGAATGGCCATGCTGATGTCTGTTCACTACAACACGAACACCACCGGCAAGCATTAAAAACCACAGTCCTTGTTCTACCACCAAAGATTTTTTTTTTCTTTATCCAAGGCTTCTGTCTGACTTAGTCAAATTGAGTGAGCATCTTTTAAAGCTGAAAGAACAAAACATTTTTTACATGAAATTCCCTCTGTTTCCCCAGACACCATTTTTTTGCTGGATTGCAGTAACAGACGGAATTATGTACTACAAAGATTGTAACTGTGGGAGATACCTACTTAAACTAAATCAGACCGCTGAAGCTTTGCAGTATATTAGCTTTATATAAACTCTGACATTTTTATATGAAAGGAGGCCTGGAGATATTGCACCTCATCATTTACATTAGAAACACATGAAGGCTATGAGCAGGGGGAATGACAACAAGTAAACCTGCTTCAGTGTTTGTATGCACCTGACTATTGTTTTAAGGTGCACAATGATAAATAATACTTATGTGTTATAATCTGTTAGACAGTGATGCTTCATAAATTCCAGTAAAAAGAAGTAATAAGAGAGGGTGCTTGTGTAAAATCTCATTATCAGCTAACAGGTTTACCCTCAGCTTTTAGTGCAAATCATCACATATCATCAACTTCACAGGTGCATCTCATGTTCTATCATTTCTTAATCACATTTACACCACAGTTGTACATGGCTACTGCAGATGAATATGGAGCAAGACAGCCTGCACTTACAGTGGGAAAATGTGCAATGCGCGTGGTGCGACGTGCATGTGAGAAAACTGTGAATATAGCTTTTTGTCGAGACCAGAATATTCATGATATTTGACAGATGCTATTCAGTTAACTAAACTACATATTTGCATGTTAGCGCGTAATATGTCAAACTCACAAAAAGTGTAAAGAAAAATTACGCACATAAAAAGTCTGCTTGCCGCACATGTAAGCAGCTGAATGAACTGAGTTAGACAGTCAATAGCTGTTTGCTTCATTCTGTTTGAAAGTTATATGATATGTGATAAAGCAAGTGTACACACACTCCACTGCATCTTTGCGTTTTGGAAGTTAAGGTGTCAGCTAACTAATCAATTGACGTCTTCCTGCAGTCATGAGTGAAGAGAAGATCATATTAACACCACTATTGATTTTGTCTGAGGGGGACTTCATGATGGTTGAATTACACTATACATAATGAATAGGCTCCTGAATAAACGCGTATGTGTTGTCACACTGACACATACACATGCACCCACACACACACACACACACACACAGACACACACACACACACCGGCTCACATACAAACAAGTTTGTCAAATGTGAGTGGTGCAGTGATGATCCATCTGTCCAAACACATTCAGGAGAGTGTGAGATCGGGGTCACACCACAGTGCTGATAGATGCATCTCGGTCTCTCTCCCTCTCGCTCTCTCTCTCTGGCCAGACAAGGCACACACCACTAAAATCCGAGCAGACTTTACTTTAAACCCGAGCACACAAAGACCCCACTGAGCTGCTTTATATAGCTGGATGTTTGTGAGGCAGAACGCTTGGATGCAATTGACTGGGTGTTTGCGTGTTTATCTCTCTGTCTATCAGACGGGTTATTGCCAATTTTTGTTTGTTGTTCTGTGTCTCTCTCTGCCAATGGGTGTCTTTGATTTTCGTGTCTTGTATTTAAACCATAGCGCTCACAGAGATGACAGAGGTGTTTGCTTTTTACTTTTCTGTCAGTCTGCCGTAAAGAGGACAGCTGACTGAATGATTTTCTAAAGGTCAGACTGATAAGTTTTGCAGTTGAACTAAATGATTGAATAAAACAAATTGATAAATTAAGAGTCTACATGACCTACCAGGAAGCTGACTGACTGGCCAAATGAATTAACAATCTAGATGACCGACTGAATGACAAGTGATCTGACACAATAACAAACTATGTGACTGACTGACAGTGAGACACAGGAGGCGCTGACTGCGTGAATGGCTGCTGCGTAAAACACAACATGATTGACAGACTGAGTGGCCATGTGAGTGACTTTTCTTCTTCTCTGCCTGTCATGAGGATATTGTCTTTACTGACATCTGTCAGATTTTTCATACTTCTATCATTATCCCTCCCCAGCCTCGCTCAGTTTTTACCATTTACTGACCTTTTCTCTCACTGCATTCGAGTTTCTCATAGACTCAGTGGAGTAAGACTGAAAAAATGACATGATGATATCGCCGTCAGAGGCTTATCACCGCACAGCAGGGTCCTTTCCACTTGGTGACCCTCAGATCAGAGGGCAGATTAATTCCATGCAAAGAAATGTTTGTGTCAGTCCAAGAAATAAAAAACGGATTGATAAGCAAACTTGGATTAGATGGCTTGTTTGTTTCAATAGCTTATCTTTGGCGCACAGTTTGGCTTTTGAAGCACAAATCAAATGTGCACATGTGCAACATTTTTTTTTTCCTCCATCTTTCACATTTTTCTACTGTCTTACACACACAGACACACAGTGCTGAGAAAACAGCTCCCTGCTATTTTCTCCTGCCCAGAATGCATTTCACACTCCAGCTTCCTTATTCTGAATCAAATATTTTTCCGCAATTGGACCAAATCATTGTGTATGAAAAAACTGTCACACACTGGGTCTATACAAGGACTTTGTATTTTACAGTTGCAATACTAAAATTTCATTCACCTTCATTGCTGTATATTGGTGAGGTTTCAGATACTGCTTTGGACATGTGTAAACATGTTTATTTAATTAAGTGTATTTATTTATTTAATCTGGGAGAAACTGCTACTTCTTTAAATAAATTGGAGGGGAAAAGGAAAATAGTTCCTCTGCATGAATCACTGTGAAGTCTCAATGCCCAAATACAGCCAGTGTTTGTGTTGAATTTATGGTTCACGAAACACTGAAATCCCTCCTCATGCATACAAATAGATATATCACTGCAATGAGGGAGCTACAGTATCTACAGTAACATGCAGGCTAAGTAAAATAAATTGTGTTTTCATTATTAGGCCTATTATCTGCTGCCACATATTTGACTTACTTTGGTGATTAATTGCACTGAAGGAGAAATATGAAAACTCGGTGAAACACACTACTCAAAATGCGTATTGCTTACATGCAACATTGTCACTGTCATTGTTATTCCCCAGAGGAAACAATATTTGGACTTTTTCTGAAAAAGAAAAATGTAGAAACAGCTTAGTTGGTGCTGAAATCATCCTGAAAACAGCTGCTTTGTTTTTTGGAAACTGTGAATCTGAGTGCCACATGTTGCTCACAATCTCCTTAGCGTTTTAAAAGCAACTTTAGGACATACAAGGTTTCTAGCTGACACTAACAGGGTATTCTGTGTTTGCAGATTTACAATGTATTTCTTTACCTTAATGCTGTATCTTTCACTACACATAATCTGACTTAGTTCGGATTTCAGTCTGTTCCACAAACAGTTCTAAACTGAAATAAACATTGAATCGAACAAATAGTGAATCAGTTTCCCCTGTTGGAACAGCGCCTTGAGGTTCCAATCTGCTGTTGGTTTTGGAAAGATTTGGAAAACAGAGCTGCGTGATTCGCTGTGTATTTACTGTTCTCAGCATATGAACATGACACAGCTGATGAATCTGGGGACGAGGAACCGAGTTTCTCTGGCTGGAACTTTGCAGGAACTGAACTCTTTCTACAAACTTGTACTGAAAGTTTTAATGTATATAGTCTCTGGGTCAATTTAAGATAACGTCACACTCCTCTGCTCCTGAGTAATGGTTATACACATCTATAGCTCTGGTATTTCGTATTTTTTGTACAAGATGAAAAACACAGTGAATCTTAAACACACTAAAGACTTTGGACTGTACAGAGGTAAAAGTCTTTTTTTGACCAACCCTGATGGTTTGTCTGACCACAACCATAGCCTTGGTCCAGTTAAATCTGGGACATACATCACACACATTTACACACAGTCATCGAGCCACTGAAACCCACACACTTACTCTCTTTGCTGTCTTGTGTCAAAGACATACCTAGCAATTTCAGCCAAGAGCTCCACCCTGACTCCCTAGAGGTTCCCAAATCCTGCTGTTATTTTTACTTACTCGCTGGTCCTCTAGCACTCCTGCCGACGCATTACCACGTGCCTAAATGCGGTCTGTGTGTGTCTACAACAACACAACTCCAGACAAGAGAAGGCTTCAACAACATGCAATATGTGGCAGAAGAAGTGACATCATGCTTGAAAAAAGAGAAACATCCATGTGAGGAGCTCTCACGCGTCACTAGATAGCAATTACCAGCATGACTTGGCCCTATCTTCCTGTTTTCACGATTGCTGGATGTAGTTCAATACAACCTGCGACTTCGAAACATTACAGAAACCCTGGTGGGGTAGCACCTTGAATACAGAGCAGGGCGTTCAGGTCTGTTCACTTCAAATTTAGGTCAAGGTGAGGCAGAGTCAGGACTTTTAGCCTACACGTTGACTTCATAATTACAGAAAATGTATCATTTCTGATCTTTTCTTGCTGTGAGTTTGGTGAGAAGACTAATAACTACTTTTTAAACTTTTATTAACATAAAACTTTTGAGAAGCTGATTAACTTAATTTAGATAGCAGGAAGACTGAAGACAGATAGTTTGGCTCAGTCCTAAGGTAACAAAATCTGACATCACTCTGACAAATCGTCTACACTAACTGCTGGATGTGGCAAGATATTCCCTAGAGATTGGCGGACAGCTACATAAGGGATATTAGTGGAATAAGAAGAGAAAATTATTGATAAATAGAGCACAGCATAACGTTGACAGGGCACCAGATGTTGCAGTTCTTTGTTTAAAGCCCCAAAGCTGAAAATCAGAAAGAAACAAAATAGAAAGGAAACCCCAAAGGTTCATAAGGTTTTCTCCATCCATTACTAATATTTCCCCTATAGGCATTGAACAGACAATCAGTGGAGACTCCAGGACTAAGAACTCATGAAAGTGATTTAATTCTGGGTAGGCGAGTAACATGAGTTAATAAGTTAATATTGTATTGATGGGCTGTACCTTTGAAAGTACCAATGAAACAATTGAAACGAACAGAGGAATGTTTCATCTGCAAAGGCAACACACACTCTCGATTTCAGTGACAATTAATAGTACTTTCCAGGTCTCTACCTTACTAGCCAGGCCACCGTTGCAGAGAGATGTCTGTTTAAGCAAGTGTCAACTTGTGAAAAACTCCAGTGGCCGAGCGAGGCACTGATCTGCTGTTGAGGCAGCAGCTCTGACACATGGCCCAGACCCTCAGGCTACTGTCGGAGCTGCTCTCAGTGTCAAGAAAGTGCTGTTCACTGGGAGCAAGTTGTCATAACAACCTCGCAGCACTGGTGGAGTGGCTTAAATCTCAGAGACGAAACCAAAAGTTTGTCACTACTGTCCCAAAACTGCACCACAGGAAAGTATTATAAAGTACCTCTCTGATGTGCAATCAAGGGCTTGCTTGCTACTAGCTCCTTAAATAAAGTTTAGGGTAGTTCACGGATGATTTTGACTTAGAAGATAGCACTGAAGATTACCTCAAAACCCTAAACTGATTTGCAAGGATAAGGTCTTTTCTTTTTTTTTTTTTTACTGTTGAGATGATCAAAACAATCTTCTCACGGATGTTTAAAGAATTTTCTGTCATTTTCTCAAAATTAGCTGCTCAGGTAATGCACTGGCTTCAAAGATTTCTCCCGCTTGAAAGCCTTCGTTCTCTGCAGTGTATTAGTGGTCAATCCACATGAGAGGAGAGGCGTCATTTGATGACTGATCAAGGCAGCAGTGCAAGATGGCCCAAGACTTACAAAAGAAGAAAAAACTCTTTAAACATGATGAAAACAGATATTAAAGCACATGCACACTGTAGTATTAAACCTTACCAGTGAGGAGCTGGTATTTTTAAACTGGGCACAAAATTACATTATGACTGTCGACAGCTATGCAGAAAGTCTAAAGCTGAGATGTCATTCATACAAACACACACGTGCCTTCCGCTCCTCTGAGGTGAAGAGCACTATCCAGAAGTGCTCTGGATAGTGCTCTTCACCTATCAGAAGTGCTCTGGATAGTTACAAGAACAGCTCATCAATCTGTAATCAATCTGTACTTCCAAAAGGGCACAGATACACCTCACAGAAGGATTAAATGTAACTTTAATTCTAACCAGACTCTAAATGAAAAAATAAATAAATAAAAAATTGCATTGAAGGGTAAAGTCAGCTGATAATGTGAAATCAGTCGGTGGAGACTTTCTTTATTCTGCTGCCGTTTAGAATCACTGAATCACTAATATCGCTATCAATCATATCAGCTTTAGTGGTGACAGAAGACGACTGGGGGAATGATGGATGAAATCTCTTACAGTGCAGTGAAGATTGAGATGCTTTTATTGCACTGTACTTGCTGTATGTACAGAGATTTCAACTGTGTGCACTGAAGGAGAGATGGAAAGTTTAAAAAGTTTGTCTACTCAGGTACTTCAGCATGTTGTATGTTTCTTGACCACATTATACTTTTTACACATCTTCTTAGCTTCCTTTAAAGCTTTGTTTCAGTTTTCTGGTCCACAACTTTATTGTTAACGTCATCACTAACATCCCACTCATAAAACTGTTGTCTGCTGCAGCCGGCTCATTTTTTTTCAGTGAAAAAGTTTAAAATACAGACATAGACAAAATTGGCAACATCGGGTGAACACAGCATTAAGTTTAGCAGATAGATATTTTGTGTTAATTAAGTTAACACAACTTAAGTGTGTTTAGCATCAATACATCCACTGTGCTTTCTTGTTTAGTGCATATCACCAGCAAAATATATTGTATGTTTTATGTGAAGCACTTTGGATCAAGTGTGTAGAGTTAAGTTCAAAGTTAAGCTAAGTTAATTTAACATTTTGACTTAATTGAGTTTTGCTCTGTTTGGGGGTTTATGTATTTTACTTTACACTTTAAAGCAGTTCATTACTCTTAACTAGCAGTTCATGTTCAATGTGCACAACAACATCACTAAGAAAAGACATCATATCACAGTTACTCTTTCTTGTAAATTCTGGTCCTACACTGCTGTGTAGTCCCAATTGGGCTAAGCCAAAAGAGGCGGAGGGCAGCAAGAAGTGTACTATAATCAATCATCCTACATTTCTTGCAATCAGCACATCCAAGATAACAAGGCTAACAGGCTGCCAACTCCTACGCTCAGTAATTATATGCTGGAAAAAACACAACAACAACAACTACCTCTTTGGCAGAAAATAAAATCATACGTATATTTCAACACACATAAAGGGTCTACAGATGGGGAGGAAACCATAAGGAAGCTTCCTTCAGATGATCCGTTTTACTGTATCTGAATGTGGCAGGAGGGATAGTTAATTAGCTCCTGGCTCCACTGGAACCAATTAATTACACAGGCGTGTGCATGTGTGTGTGTCTGTTGAGTGCCTGGTCTTTGTAATTTGTCCCGTTAACATCTGAGACAGGCACAATAGCACAAAGTTACAGCATTAATGAGAAGGAGACATGGGTTTGGTTAACAGCAGCTGTTTTAACACACACTGAAAAGATGCAGCTGAAGTGGTCTTTGTGTGTGCACGTGTGTGCCTGCCTGAGCCTCTGTCTCCCTGAACATGCCTCCCAAGGGTAAACTGGAACAACAGAAGAGTGGAGTCGGAGACGGAGCCTGCAGGCATCCAATATGATTGTGTCTCTACTAGACCTAGCAAACAGATGTAGGCCTATCTCTCTCTCTCTCTCTCACTCTCTGTCTGTCTCTGTGTCTCGCCTCTCTCTTTCTCCCTCTGTCTGCCTTCCTTCTTTCTTCTGGCTAGTCACTAGTGAGAAGTCAGAAGAACTGTCTTTCACAGAGAGCTGAATGGACTCGTCCACTCTGACAGTCAGCCTCCTCAAAAACAGAGATTCCTGTGACTTGCAGCTACCTTCAGAACCAACCTACACACCTTAGCCCCAGGCAACTCGTGACTCTAGATCCACGGTAAAGGGAAAAACTTCAGCCTAACTATGGAATTTACTACTTCAGTAATTCTTCATCTACCTCCGCTTTTTGGTTAATTTCTACTAGAAAAGGACTTACTGGTAACATTTTATGGCGGCACAATTAGGATCCATAACACTTGAAATGTATTGATACTATACATGTATATATGTTGTCTTACATGCACTGTACACACGCTATGTATAGTAACAGGTAATGAAATATTGCAAGCACCTGCACATTAAGAAACACTAATTCCCAAGTGCTGAGTTTGAAAGAAGGAGGAATTTTGTTGTTTGTTCAGGCGCACCCTAAATACACGAGAACATACACATGCATACACACACAAACACAACCAGCCTGCTGCTACGCTGACAGACTTATTCAGGTTTAATAAAATACAGTGTTAAATAAACATATTCACTGTAAATACATTCATTTCAGTGGGCCCTATCTGAACAGAGTCAGTAGGTCTCCTTGAGTTCAAGGGATTCACATAATAAATATTGCTGGTTAATAAGCTTATTTACATCCTGTGAAGATGTGGCTGAGTAAATCAAATGATTTGTGCTGTGTCTTTGAAATTCAACACATTAAAAAGCCTAACTTTTAACATCAGGGCCGGGTGATTAGGATTCTGTTGGGACGCAGTAATTGCATTTCCTTCTATGTAATCCACCGTATTTTCCCCATGAGAGTGGCCAGACTGTTTTTGAAGATGCAGAGCAACATACACATCTTGCAGCTCACTCTTGGTGGGGTAAACTGCGAAAGCAAAGGAGAGTAGCCACAGCAACAATCACAAACATTAATAAAAGAGAAGATATGCATAATTACATAGTTGCATCATGATGTCTGTGTAATGGCTTCTACACTTAAGGATGATAACTGTTGTTTGCTTCAAAACTGTCGCTAATGAGATTCTACAAAGTGGTCAAAACGTCAGTCAAACCGCACATTTTGTTCATCACAATGTCACACGAGCTCTGATTCATGGCTTCAGCTCACATCTCTTATTTTCTGTTCAAAATTACTTATTGACCTCAATGCTGTCCTCCACAGCGCATCATGAATATTTACAACACATACTGTATTTATAAATAGTGAAGTTGATAGGTGATGGTTTAAACAACCCATACCCCCCCCCCACACACACATATGGGTCTATTCATTATCTCACCCACATCTATAGATGGCATTATCTACATGCTTAAGTCCAAAGGTTTAATGACCAGGTTGTCATTCAGCATGTGCTCATTAACACTGTAACAAAGCCTTTTGTGCAGGTAGGTTTCCTGTGTAAATGCCAATTGGAAGGTCAGAAAATCAGTGAATTAGTGCACAAGTAGACAAAGCGCCAAGGAAGAAATGCTGGTTAAATGCGAATTTTGCCCTATAAGGAAGGACATGTGGTAACGTGGAAAATTGTAGCACATGATAACCAAATTAACAACAAATTTGAATTTCTATTTGTAGCATTTAAGGGAATCTGTCATTTTCATATCATATGATTCCCTCTCATAGCAGCATGGGGGTGGTGGTGGCGTGGGGGGTGTTATGGGAGCTGCCGCACTTTTCAGACAAGGGCAGGAGGAGAGATATCCAACTTCTAAGGGAAAACGAAAACTGTGGTTCAAGCAGATTTTCTCCGGTGTCATTATTGATGCAGATCCCTCAGTGCGTCACGCTACATTCTTGCTAATCAGGTCTGACTATAATGTTTCCACACTGTCTCTTTCTCTGATCAGTGACACTCTGCCCTCCTTTAAAGCATGAAACTTCAGACAGAGAGCGTGAACTGCACAGTTAATCCACTCCGTCGGTGTACTGCTAAATCATCAGCAAACCATGCAAAGATGGACAGAGAGGCGGGAGGAATGTAAAGTGGAGAAAGATCACAGGTGTGCAGACCACACAGGGGAAACCAAAGACACACACACATACACAAGTGGGTTTGGGCAACTGTCTTTTGAAACAGTACCTGTGCTATTAGTACTTGTTCCAGTGTGCTCCAATAGTGCATTGGATCTTCACATCTCATTGGATTAGATGGGAAATATCTTCATGAAATTCAGTTGTTGATTTGGATCTCCTGATAGCGCTGACTCAGATTAAGATTGCAATGCACGAGTAATCACAGAGTACAGCACAAACTGTGTGTAAGGCAAATTAGACAAGATGATGGTGTATCTGCCCTCAGGTCAGGATACAGCGGAAGAGGGAATCGTTATCAGGAGATATGTTGCATTCTTATTCATATTTCCAATTATGATAGGGCCTAAGCCATGTTTCAACAACATAGAAAAAAGACTAGTACGAGCAAAATCATTTTTTTCACTGTTAGTCAAAATGAGCAACTTTGGGCTTTTGAAAATTTTGTTGTTTTTACAATTTTTTGAGTAAAACTTTAATATTAATTCAGGAAATAATTAGCAGATTGCATTGTAGCAAGAGATTGACAGCTAGACTAATAATTTCCATAAACTTTCTTAATAATTAGTGATTTTTGAGAATAATGATTACTGTTGCAAATTTCAAACAAGAGTTCACCACATAGTGCCATCACTGCGGTGAGTTTAATAAATAAGAAATAGCAACATACTAAATTCTCATACACTAGTTTGCACAAACACAATGTGCACATCAGTCTCCAACACAACAATACAACAATGTCATAACTGCCTTGTAGCGACATGCCAGCCTTTAAAGCCTCCACATGACAAACATTTGTGAATTTTTGAGGATATCACAGTCAGACAACTAATTGCACATTTTTGGTGTATGGTGCCACTGTGCCCCTGAAACACTGACAATAAAAAAAATCTCTTTCCTCTAATTGACCTAAATGAGCCATGTAACAAATAGAAATCACTTTGATAATGTGTCATCATTTCCCTCCGTAAAACTGACAGAGCGTCAGGGATTAGAGGATTAGAGAAGTGAGAATACGCATCCTGTGTGTCTGACTGCAAGGCCAAAAAGAATCAGAGTATGAGTCTGTTGGAACAAATTACATATCAAACAGATGATGCAGTGTATCTTTAACATTTATAGTTTGGGTAAAACTACAAAGACAGAATTCTCAAAAACTCTCCGCCTCGCTAGGAGGAGGGTAGGTGGTCTCTAATGCATGTGTCAGCAAGTATACAGTAGGAGAGCAGGTGTGTGTGTGTGTGTGTGTGTCTAAACACACTGTGCAGCTTCAGGCTTCATGTTGGTGTTTAATGAGTTTTGTGGGGGAAACTCAAAGTTTCCTGCTTTAAAAGTGACAAGCTCCAGTCTCTATTTGGGCCAGGATTAGTCTTCATAGCTTCAGGCTACTCGAATAACTTGATTAGGCAGGTAGGGGCCACATGCTTTGTGCCCTCTCCTTACTGAAACAAAAGCTTGCACAAGGACACACTGACACAAACATACACATACAATGCACACAGTGACAAACACACACCCAGCCACTTATCTTTATATCTTTTCTGTTTTCTTTCTTTTAATGCATACATGCCGCTTCCACCCCTCCCAAAACGCCACCTGGGTGCAAAAGCAATACCATCTAATCTGCAGCAACAGCTACATAGACTTCCCCGACAGATGAAGAGACACATAAGCCGGTATGGAATGTGTCTATAATCGTGACAGGCCTAATTTAAGCTCACAGCTAAATATACAGTTTAGAGTGCTTCGTTGCCCCTCTGAACCACGCAGTTTCATGATACCTTTGATGGCTCAACTTCAAAGCTGAATATCATCACTTTTAACTCCAATATATTAATTCACTTTCTATGTTTAGGTTCTGCCTCATATTGCTACAGAGAAAAAAAACAAACACGTAACTTGCCCTCACAATGCATATTCATGCAGGATACACTGCAACACCTAATACTCATGCAAGGCACAGAGCTCTACAGATTTTAGTTGATTGACCTAATTTTCTACAAATCTATGGCAGGAATAATGTGGAAATACCTTCCTGTGTCTTTACGATAACAATTGCAGGTTGTGATCTCAGTTAAAACCCCCTCGCTGCTCTAAATCCCCAGGAGTCAGTCGCAAGAAGACTGGGCGTATTTAATGTGTGGTCTCTACTCTACAGCCCTGGGGTCCACCTGGGTTTGATTGTAGGCCAAAAACAGATGTTCCTGTCTGCATATGTGTGAGTGTTTGTGTGTGTGCGCGCGTGTGTGTGTGTGTGTGTTTCACACCTCCGTAAAGAAATGCGTGTGTGCACAGGTGTCTACCTAACCCAAATGTATCTATTACTGCTGAAACGCCTCTTTCTTTGCGTGAGAGTATGACCCATTTGTTTCAGTTTATGTTTACTTGCATATTCCTCTGAGCGTGAGTTTGCACCTGTTCACTGTTAAGTGTGTTGTTTATAGATGCATATCTGATCGTGATTATTGCACTCTACTTGTGTACTGTTGTTTGCATGTTTCTTTCCCCATGTGTGGCGATATCTACATTTGTGTATTTTTTACGTGTCCAAATAGCCTCCTGCTTTTCACACTGAAGAAATACAGTATGAAATCTGCCAGTTGATTGAGCAATTTTAATAACTGATTCATTACGTCAGTTTAAAATCAATACCTTAGTTTCTCAGATGTTGAATTTGTTCATTTTCTTTGACATCTATCATTCACTGTATTTGTGAGACAACCAAGAAAAAGTTTGGATTTTCCATCATCGTTGCATCTAATTTGATTACGTAAACATTTTTGCATCATGAGAAGCTAATTTCTTTATTTCTTGTTAATGCAACAGGATGTACTCAGTTTCTTCCTTACAATATAGAAATAGCCTCAGATTAGCAGCAACTTAGCAGTATTTAAAACATCCATCCATCTTCTTCTTAGTTAGTTAGCTCTTCTTGTGAGCTCTCCTTATTTCCTGTCTTGTGTAAGTACACCAGTGCAAAAGTGTTCTAGTCTTTTATAGAAACCTACAGTGCAAGTGAATTATCACATGACCACATGTGTATTTCTGTTCCTGCTACTGGATTCTTCAAAAGGCCGGACTACTTGACTGTCTAGAAAGACTGAAACACGATGGAGTAAAGGCCCTTAGTCTGACACTGACCTAACCTTCAGAATGTGAAGAGAGGAGAAAAAGATTTGATAAGAAGAAGAGGCGAGAGAGGCATTTAGGGTCACCTGAGATTGATTACTGGAGAGCGCCCGGTAATAATGAGGAGAATAGAGCAACAAAGGATGAACGAGTTGGAGGAGAAGATGAGGAGGAGAGGTTGGATGAGACAAAATTAGGGGACGTAGCAAGGATAGAGGAGGTTGCAGGGAAGAGGAGAAGGGCGTTAAAGAGGTTAGGCAGGAACAAAAGGAGCCATAAGTAGGGAGGAGAATGGAGAGGATTAATAGAAGATGAGTTTAAATGGATTGAAAGAAACAGACTGAGGAATTTAGAGGTACTTTAGTGAAAGGCAAGAAGGCTCAGAAAGTGTGGATTTGCAGTGAAGGGTGCCTGGGCTTTCCATAAATAATGCACACCACATGCCATAAATGTGAAACTCCTCACATGTCTTGAATCCAGTCCAGGAGAACAGTCCAACAGAGGTAATTGAATCAGGGCATAAAAACAACAGGAGTACAGGGTTGGGGTAAGGTGGCCAGGCACAGCTGGAAAAGCAGCAGTTCCCCCCTTTTTAAACCAAAGAGAAAGGAAACACCAGGGGAAACGACAGCATTATGAGACCACAGTGTCCAGAGAGCTGATTCTACATAGCCTTTCACAGGAGCCACAGCTCCAGGTGCAACACAGTGCAGGTCTGTTTAACATCCAATTCTACTCCAATTTCCCATGTGACTTAGTTTTGTAGACCAAACCTATCCCATATGCCTCTGTTTTCACAAACACACTTGGTTTTGTTTTATGTAAACTGCAATCATATGACTGCAATCATCCATCACAGTGTGAAAAGATGACAGAATGAGTGGAAATTGATTCAAACTCACCCAGTGACAAGGAAAGGCAGCCTGAAATAAATCAGTTCTCACAAAAATACCCGTAACTACCCGGCTAGTTTTACATGCTACGGACTGTTGAGAGGGGAAGAAGCCAAAATTGGGTGTTGTATTGTAAAGGGGAAACTGCCTGTAAAAACATCCCCTCTGCTGCTGCAACTCTTAAATAGAAGAAAATCTGCAAGTGAAAGTTAACTCTGGGAACAGCATGTAAATGAACATAAACAACACAAGGTGTAAATGAGCCTAGCAGGGAGGGAAAAAAATGGCGGGTTTGTCATGTCTACTGCTGACCCAGACCGTTAATGTCTGTACCTTTTCTATTAGACGAGACCCCCTGGCTGCCTCATACAATTATGTTACTCTTCTGGGTTCGTGAGTGTGGGTGTCTGCATTGTGAGACTGTGTCTGGAGGTGATAAAACAGCAGAAAGCACATAAATAATGACTTAATGACCCCCTCCACCCTTAGCTAAAATGATGACGACGGAGTTTTCTAACCCTGCTTTTGGGGGGCAGGCAGGGTAAACCACATGTGGCCTCCAGGTGTGCTCCAACTCCAACTCTGCTATGTCTTAAGCTCCCAACCCAACTAGGGTGTGTCTACTTTAACTTTGTTCATCTTTATTTATTCCACCACTGCTGTATAATCATCTAGAGATTCATGCTTTCTTGTGAGATCATTCATCTTGCAGTTGTAGAAATGCAAATCTAATAAATGTGAAAGCTTTCTGTCCTCGAGAGAATGATACAGCTGGATGATCTGCATTAATCAACCCGTCAAGTTGCATTCTTCTATATACAGAGGATATATGAAAGTAGGAATTGTGCGCTTGAAAGAAAAAAACAAAAGAGAAACAGGTAATTTTGGTGAGGGTCCAAATGCTGAATCAGACATGCAGATAAATTATAGCACAGCCACTGAGGCAGAAAGAACAATCTGATTTTTGTAATTGTTTCTTTAGGTATATTATCCTACCGCTGCTTTGTAACAAAAGCAGGGAATCATGTAACTGTACACTGCAATTAAAACCCTTTACCTCCTTCACAGTAATCACACTATGTGGTTAAATATGGCAACAGATTTTTTATAATGAAACATTTTTGCCTTTTCTAATGAAGGTATTTTTAATCATTTTGCCAACACCTAGCTGTCTGAAAAGTATGATTCTGACACAGGGGTTCAATGAGAAGTCTGAATGGCATTGATTCACACTGTGAGAGGGGAAAATGATGACTAAGAAGCACATAACAGTGGAAATCAAAGATGAAAAGATCACCATAACCTGACAATTACTCTAATTGCTTCAGCTAAAACCATGGATATACATGAGAAGGCAAGAACTCACATTTTTAAAACTAAGAAGAATGAATATGTTTTTTGAATGATAACATTTATACGAACGTTTATACGAACAATGTGTTAATTATGGGTGTATATGGATCTAGTGGGGAGTCTGTGTGGGTGTAGAGCTCTACACTGACAGGTTACTTTTGGTTTCTCGGTGTTCAGAGAGTCATGCCACTCTGTCAATTTTTTAGATCAAAATTTGGCTGCACAAAGTAGAAACTTTGTAGAAACTGTTTTAGTTTTATGCCTATTAATGTACAGCTCTCCCCATAAAACTATACTATACTATACATTTCAGGTGTTTATAATACAAGGGTAGGCATTAAAAAGTAAAAAGGAAAAACTCAACAATCTTCATTCGCTCAATTGCCTCCTGAGCATCAACTGCTTTATGGTCTCTGGCAACAGTTTCCTCTTTGCGTTGTGAAATACAACTCCTTTTCCTGTGCTTTTCTAAAGTCAGTAAAAAGAAGTTGGCCCTGCAGGGAAGAATCCTCTTTTGCCCTTAACTGTTGCAGAGCAGGGAGTACTTTTCTAACCAGAAAACCTTTGGGGAACAGCATGGAGCACAAAATAGATCAGGATGCTACGGGGCCCTTGCTTTAGAAGGGCAGAGGTCTATTTTTAATGACAACAAGAGCAATGCAACAATGTGTTATGGTAGTGCTAGTCCAGAGGAAATTTATCCTCTGCGTAGGAGTTCCCTCCTTCACTGCGCCTGTCTTAAGAGTTCTGCAGCGGCTTTAGTCAAAAACAACTGTGAAGATTTCTCCCAACAAAATCCATTTTATCCTCCATTTATAATAATTTGACAGAGCTGATCTCACCTAATCCTCATTAAGGAAAACAGTCGTTTCTTCTCTTAGTTCCCTGCTGTCATAATAAGCCGGGAAAGCTTGTGTATTTAACGCATCTATGTACCTTTCTCGTATATCTATGTGCATATCTTATCTTATATTTTTCCTCTCCACTGTTGCCTTACGTGCTTGCTCAAGTGGGACTGTTGGGTTTTCTACATTAATTTGTATATATTATATAATTTAAACCTTACACTGTAAAGTGCCCTGAGATGACTTATGTTGTAAATTGGCGCTATATAAATAAAGTTGAATTGAATTGAATTGAATATCTGTGTGAAAGTGCAGCAGGGAAGTCGGGGTCTGGTCTGGTCAAGCAGAAGTCAACAAATGGGAGCAGGATAATCTTTGACAAAGTGAAACTGGACCCTTTCCTTTCAGCTACTCAGAGTCACCCTGCTGATGGCAGAAGGCCTGACGCATGCACCAGTGAACATGTGAAATAAACAGAAGTATTAATATTCTCCATATTTGTACACAGGAATATTTTTGCTGCTTCCTCGACGTAGTTTGGTTTGCTCATTCTGCAGGATTTATTTATTGATATCATCTTTCTTTACATCCTGCCTCTCTTGCACGTTCTCTGTTTAATCTTGTCCTACATTGTACTGTATGTTGCTGCAGGGTTTAACTCATACCTCTTCTCTTAAGATAGTACAACAGCCCATAGTAAACTGCCTGAAAATACATTTGTGCACTTGGATGTGTGTGCTTTGGTGCTGTTATAAAAAAATACAATCCACACCTCTAAAATTAATCAGTTGTCTTTTACAGCCATCGATACCCTTATTGTTGAAGCCCTGCACTTAGACTCTAAATAGACTTAATGTTCTGTAATGCAGTATCCCTATAGACCAAATTCCCACTCTTGTAAAAACTATTCAACTCTAAATGACCAGTTCTTTTCAAGCACAGAGTTAAAAAAAAAGTCAAAGTCAAGTCAGCTTAGCGTACAGTGCAATCAACAAAATAAGGTGCTTGGGCAGGCAGACAGCCAGGCAGTCGGGTTTCTAACTGAGGGCTCATTCTTCCTGATGGTTTATTCTAAGAAGAATTAAATGTTATTCTGAAGGAATAATAAGTGGTTCGTTATTCACTGATGGTGGTTTATATCAGACCACACATCCTCTGTGTGGTTTCACCTACAGAACTGAGGGAATATTGTGCCTATGAACAAGGTAGACTACACATCACATCCGCGCTCTACACAGACCAATAACGGGGCCTGACTCATGAGAGTCTTGTGTCTGCAGAGTGTGTGGAGTGTTTTGGGAAACGCTACATGTAGGTGTGTGTCACATAGTAATAGTACTCCACCATTAAGAGAACCAGACCTTACTTATTTCTGATTTTGTTTTTCTTTCAACAATGTGTGCAGAGTTAGTTTACTTGTTCCACCATCGTGGGACTGTGGGTGTAGCTGTTTCCTCAATAGAAACTTCATACCTCACGATATATAATGTTGTATTTCCCAAGTTGTACTTTCTGGCCAATGTTCAAATACATGCAGAAGAGCTGACATTACTATTTTCTTGCAGTCTTTTCCTCAGGCTACAACAACCTTCAGCAATCATATATGGCAACTTCTATGCTCTATCTATGCTCAGATTCTTTACTTATATTACCAATACAACAAATAAATAAGGAGGAAATAAGAAAAACAAAGTTCTCCTGCAGAAAATTCTGTCTTTAGAACAAAAAAACAACTATATCTAAGACGTTTAGAGACCCACAGGTTTCATCTTTAATATAACATTGTGCTGAAAAGTAATGAAATCAAATAAAAGCAAAAGTGGAATAAGAAGAATATTTTTTTACTGTAATGTAATGAAGTATAAAGAAGCACTGAAAGGAAAAACTCAAGGGAAGTGCTTCAACATTGCGCTTAAATGTAGCACTTGAGTAAATGTAATTAGTTACTTTCACTGTAAGTGGTCTCAGAGGGACGAAAAGTAAACCCTGATTGCTTTGAGTGGATAGTAATAAATTTGGACGACTCGGGTGAGCATTTGAACATCTTTGGACTTTGGAGGCGATGGCATTTGAGATGATTCAGTCACTGTAAAAGTGAAGGTCTTTTTGGGGATATAGGAAAGTGAGTGAGACACGACCCCTTTATACCCAGTGGAAAGTACACAGTTTCCTTTTTGTCTCGCTCTCCTTTGCTTGTCTTTCTGCCTACGTACTTTTTGCTTTTTAGTCCTTTCCTATCAAACCTTCTATTTCTTTACTCCTGTTCCTTTTTCTTTCCTTTGTGTTTCTTTTTGTCATTCATAAAGCAGGCGCCTCCCCTCTTTGTCTGAGAAATGTAAGTTCTTATCTTTCACGTCTATCTGCGGTGTCCAATCTCTCTTTCTCTTTCCTTATATCTCTTCTTGAATCTCTCTCTGTATCTGCCTTACGTTCCCATTTTTCCCGCGTGGCCGAACTACAAGTAGTGGGCCGCTTTATCTTTTAGATGTTATCGCATCTTTCATATAAGGTCGGATAAAAAGAATATAGAGCGCTCTGTAATTTTGTTTGCTCATTCATCTGCTGGGGGAAGCAACCTCTTGCAACTTGAATATTTTTTTCGAGGATATTGCTCTGATTAGCCCTTCGTAATGATTTCAAAGTTGAGATAAATGTTTTCATTTGCAGAAGATTAAAGGATTTTCTTTATTTATATCCTCGCACTGATCAAATTAGAGCCTCTCTGGCTGTTTGCAGCGCTGCAATAGATGACGCTCGGATAGCTCTAAACACATCACATCAAAAGAGCTTCTTATCGTATAATGATATGCTCTATAAAGATAAGATGCAGCAATGCATGTCCCATGAGGCTTAAAAAACTCTAAACCACGAAAGACTTAAGCAACATTACATCCACCTCCTGCTGATATGAAAAACATATGGCAAACACAACCCTGAATGACACAGAAATAAACACACAGACAGCGCAAATCTCTGCACCTGGTTCAGTAATAGGTGTAGACTGCTAATTTAGCTGTGACTATACATAGCAAAGAGTGTCAAAGTCTCACAGGAGGCAGTCCAGTTTTGCTCTCACCTCAGAGTTACAAGCTGCAGCCTGAAACAAGAAGCTCCTATAAAAGAGAAATGTACGAGCTGAGCACCACTATCAAATGATCCACTCATTCATGCTTCAAAGTCATTCATCTTCCAGAGAAATACAGCTGGGTGATGGCCCAGAGAGGAAAAAGTGTGTGTTTCTCTGCGTGTGTGTTTAGTGACAACTCATGACTCATTTCACCCCTCAAATGGCCCTGTGGCACTCAATCACTCAATAAACAAACCCTCTCCACTCTTTCTTCCTCTATCTCTCATTTTATAATCCTCTTTCCACCTCTTTCCCCTTGACTCATTACACCTCTTCACACACTCGCTGCCGTTCTTTCGCCTGTCCCGTCTCCTTCTCCTCCCCCTACACGCCGCCACCACTCGCAAGTCTCATACAGATACAAAAGAAAAGTACAGCAAACTCCAAACTTAAATAAGTTTACAATAATCGCTTCTCCTGTTGGCACAGGAGTGTCGGATCCATCTCTGTTTAACCTTTCAAACATCCTCTCGGCTTGATCCCCAGTGAAAAAGAGGCTTTGGGGATTATTTAATCGTGACCCAAATAGAGTCTCCCTCTTCCTCCTGTGCTGGCATCATGGATAAAAGACATATTCCTCCACTATTTGAGTGGACTTTGAGGTTGTAGTGGGGAGACAGACAGAGCTAATGTAGTGTAACACTGCTGACGAGTGAAGGCTGGTTTAGCGTTGCTAATTCCCTCTGACGTGCGGACACGAAACTGGATGTTTTACTCAAACCACAGACATTCATTCTTGGATCCAAGCAGCAAAAATAATAGAACATCCAGGATCACATCTCGCTTGCCTGAGCTTCCCTGTCGCACTGTGAACTCAAATTATTTCCTACACCTGCCCCTGTGCTGGTTTTGCTGTTAAGCATGCAGTGTGAAATTACCACATCTTCCCCTTGCCTGTTTTACAAGGATCCGGCCCACCAGAGAAGTCGTTTATGTGTGTACGGGTTTGTGTGTTTCTGCATAAGCAAGTAAGTAAGTGTTAATTGTGCTTCCATTTGAACTCATTGTGCCATTGTTGCAAACAAATGTTAACATGTTGAGTCATGTAACTGCCACGCAGACTTCGGTGAGGCAAGATGCACCTGTGTGTCCCAGTTGATAACTTTTTCACGATCTCTATGGCAACCGCCGTGACACTTTGGCCTTTTAAAGAACACAAGTAGATGATAAACGTTCATTTTGCCAACATTTTCATTTCCTTTTTGATGGACCGGCACTCAAATCCCCTGCAGGAAACCTTGGAGTAGCCATAGCAACATTGCACCATCTCACTAAATAACTAAGAACTGAGAACGGAAGAAAAGAAAAGAAAGAACTGTGTACTTACACCTCGGCAACCTTTTTGCTTGTGTAGTTATAGGTCAGAAATGTATCTGTGCCGCTGCTAAAACAAATAACCACAAAACCCCAAAGAGCACAAAAAATTAACACAAATAATTTTCTACTGGACGATTCTCTGGGGCTACTACAGTCTCGAAATCACAAATGGCAAGAGGAACAGGAGAGGGATAAGATAACGGCAAAGTGGTTGTGATGTATAAATAACGTGTGGTAGTGAGAGGACAAGGCACAGCAAACCACTTCAACTATTGTTTGAGCCTCCAACTTTACTTGTAAAAGAGTAATAAGTCCTCTGCTGAGGAGAATTTGTGTGTACAGGGACAAACTATTGCAAAGCCCCATCTCGCTGGTGTCAGATAAATAAATAACCAAAGGGCCTTAAAGTGGCACCAAGAGGCCAGAGGGTAATGGCTGTTTAGTTTACACGTGCATGACAATGCCTTTCACTTTCTCTCCCAACAGGGATCGACCCGGAGGGAATGCTGAATCACAAAGGTCGACGACAATGGGCTTGTCTTTCAACTGGTTTCCATAGCGACCACACAACCCGCTGAGGCCACCAGGGTCATTTTCATCACCGAATTCTCCTGGCTGGGACTAATTGCTGTGTTTGTGCTGGTGTTCTGTGCCAGTGTTTGGGCAATTTCCCAACACGGCGTAAATATCAATCACACTAATCATATGCTGCTCTTCACCCACCGCTGGAATGTGTGGCTGCATTATAGGCTCATCTGGATCTGCTGCTGACTCTATGACGAAGGAGTTTAAATGTTAATGCTGTCTAGGGCTGCAACTAACAATTATTCCCACAGCTGATAAATCTGCCAATTCTTTTTTTTTCTCAAATAAATTATTAGTTTAGTCAAAAAATTGTAAAATGTACATCAGAATGTCTGATGGCTCAGACTTACAGTCAACTTCATCATATTACATGATTTCTTGATTCAGCATTTTATATATTACCCCTTTCTCTCTCACTCTGTGTCTCCTTTTCATCTCTTTCCCTCTGGGAGTTTTGCATGTGATGTCTAATAAAGGCTTGGATGCTGTGAGTTGAAAGTAATTCTACTATCTGGATAAGGGTCACGTTTTTCCACTGGTAAGCGCAGTGTGACAGGATGGACAAGCTACAACATCCTCATGGGTCTGAGGCCATAAGATCAGAGGAAGCTGACTGTGTTTATCAGGACCACAGCTTTCAAGTTCCAAAACAACCACAACCCTGTATGAATACCAATGGATTAGATAAGTGTACGCTTACACTCTGTACGCAACACTTGAGAGTAAAAATGTGTATCTTTTATAAAAAGGTTGTTTCTGCAGGCTGCAAAAACTGTAAATAAGTGACTAAGCTAAAAATAATGTCTGATTAATTGTACACTAATAAGCATGAACAGGGCTGGAGATTAGCATTCATCCACACCTGCTGCAGGTCTGGCAAGTGAGGAGCTGTGAATTCAAGTAGAACCTGAACCACATATTTTTTCTGACTGTATTTCACCCACAGTGCAACTTTTACCATTGTATATTTAACTTGTCTAAACTTCCTGAACTGAAATGAACACGAAGCGCAAATAAAGCTCGTATTCTGCCTGTAAGAAGAACTTTTTCAAGTACTTTTACAAAATCCTATAACTTGCAAGGACTTGCAAGTTCGGGTTCTTATATTGTGTGACAAGTCAAAGGTTTGTGCTGTGTATGCCTGGAAGGTCTGATGTCCTCAACAAAGGGATCAGCAGAATAAAACAGATATGACGCAGCTCCTGCCATTAAATGTACAATTCTGCTATTATCTTGTATACAGTCAGTGTGCCTCAGGAAGTGCACATACTGTGTTTATGTGTTTTGTGACTTAAAACCAAGGGGAAAATGGAATGAAAACGTCAAAACACACTGTACACGAAAAGAAAGCATGTGGTTCGTTCATCTGAAACACTGCTTTGGTACAGAAAAAAGTCTATGACAAAGGGTAAAAATCAAACCATAATTAACTAGAGACATTTGAGTGTGAAAAGGTCCCATTTGCATTTGTGCTATCAAGGCACTGACTGATTTCTATGACTGGTGAACAGCTATGTTCTTAAAAAGAAAAAAGAAATGAAAAAAATAAAATCAGAACCAGTAATAATTGACATGCATTCGCTACAGAGAATGCAGACTTGTGCAACTGAAGATATCATGTTATGATACCAGATGTTAATCAATTGTTATCATATACTGAAAAAGCAAAGAAATATCAGACACTGCAGTGACTTTGTTGAATGAAGAGATTTCATAAAAGCTGCATTGGTTGCACTCTGTCAGCACCACCAAGTGGTCAAACATCGCAAAGCCAAATGCAAAACTTCTAAAACTGAATATTTGCATTATGGGATTTTGTATATTTCCTAAAATATGTTGGCTTAATCCCACTCTATTAGATAACATAACCTCTAACATAACACCTTTAACATGTCATATGAATGCAAAAAAAGGGTAAATGACAATGAGAAGAATGACAAAAACTGAACAGCTACATAAACTGTGACATATCTTAATAAAAGCTGGTGCACAGTCCAAATTAAAATACGTTTCGTCTTACCAGGTGAGGTGCCCAACTCCCGCACATCTAGTAATGAGCCAAGCTGCGTGTGTCGTCCCGGTGAGAAGAGTGGTGCGCAGAAACAACAAAATAAAGACGAAGTGAAGATGAAATATCCTCTATCCTGCTTCGCCTGTGCCAGAAATCGACCTCGGTAAAACTCCTTCTCTCTCTGCAGGGATTGCGCTTTCTCTCGTCCCTCCGGATTCCTGTGTGCTATTTCTTGTCCACAGAGGAGCGCTCTGTGCCGGTAGCTCCTCGGCGCACGGTTTGTAATCGGACACCGCACTGTCGCGCTGCACCACAGACAACGTGCCTCCGCTCTCTTGTGAAGAGACGCGGGTGCGAAAAAGCAACGGCGCCGTAAAAAAAAAAAAAAAAAAAAAAACACACACACACACACGCACGCACGCACAAACACACAAAAGTTTCCTTCAACTAAAACAGTCAGAGCTTGTACACAAAAAGGCAGGAGGGGGTGGAGGTGGAGTGATGTGTCCAGTGTGCTGCTCTCAGTCACAGCTGCGCATCTCACGAGCAGGGCTGGCTCTGAGGAGTGCGCCCCCACTTCGCGAGTCCACTCCAGCAGCGGAGAGAGACGTGGCAGCGGCTGCACAGCTGTCCTGCAGGTGGAGGAGAGCAATACAGCCCTCCAACCGCCGAAGTGACAAGTGGGATGACTGAGATTTGGACGGTTTAAGCTATTTTTATAATGTTTTAACTCAAAGAAATATGGTGCTCTGACTAGTCCAGCAGTTAAACTTCCCTCTGGCTCCTCTTATCCGGGGAGGTCAGAGGTCAACATCACCCTCAAATAAGCACTCACCCGTTCAGTAACTTCATTTGCAAGTGAATATGCAAGCCTTGAGCTACATTTATTCAAATAAAGCCTTTTTAAGACAACCATAAGTTTCCAACCAATTTGTATTTTTCCCTGTGTCCCTGGACAAGACACTGAACCCTGAACCTTCTGCACTTAAGGTGGCAGCCTGCCTACAGAGAAATTCCCCAAATGGATCAATTAATATTATTATTATTATTATTATTATTACCTGTAAATCTCCCAAACGTTGCTCTTTTTGATAGAGCTGAACACCTCAGCAATTCTTGTATAAAGTGGAGTTTGAACTCATCATCATCCATCACGTCCAATAACGTGGGTGGGTTTGTGGATGTGTTTTGTGATTGCTACATACAACTAAAGAAATCTGTTTTTAATTGAGAAAACAGAGAGTAAAAAGTGGCACTCAAACCTCCATTCAGATCTGTTTTTAACAACTGGTCTTTTTAGAAAGCAAATATGTGTCGTGTCTAATATGTGACTCCAAGTGTGTATTTGTGAGAAGAGGGGAGCAAGATAGAGAGTGACAGCGCTATGTTTCTCGTCCTTTTTGTAGTTTAATAGTGACATCCCCAGTTCAATTACCTATTTATCCCCTGGTGAATGAACACAGCCTCTATCAAGCACCAAAGCCCAAAGAGCGTCTTACACAGCTTTAGGGCTATGACAAAGTGTGTGTCTGTCTTTTTGACAGACACGTAGCAGAGTCAACAACAGCCTGTTAATACGCCTCTTCGTTAAACAGGAACGTGCCTCGGTGAATGCCTCAGCTCCTGTATACCCACATCTAAATTCAAATCAGGTAATTTTCATAAAAATGTAGCTACCCACAATGGGAGGATGTAAGGCTGAGATTTACATTTCAAGTGGTCTCTATGAAACTCTGGGAAACGCGTGGGTAACCTTTTCCTTTCACTTGCTGCGCAGGGAGACGCAGAGGGAGCAGATCAGCTTTCTTAAAATATCAGAACAGATTTGATAAAAATACGGCATGCCAAAGGCAGTGACAGTGCTTGACAAATATAATTAACAAACTAAAAAAGCCAATAAACTAAGTTGTGAAACGATAAACTAAGTCAAATGGTAGAAAAAAAAAAATAAGGTAAGGAATATAGTTTTTTCCAGCAAGAGGGCTGTGACCTCCAGAACTTTTTCTCCTCGCTTCAGAAATTTCAGACTCTCTTTTTCACTCTGCATGCTTTGCTCTCCCTAACAATAGATGTTTTACTCACTCATGGCCAAAAGCGTAACCCACAGAGGCCTGGCTAAACTTCAGAGTGAAGCTTCAGCTGTCTGAGCTGCACTGAATGGTAAGTTTCATCATTCAAAACAATGCGGTTTTTACTGATGAAATTTTGAATAAGCCATCAGTCTGTGATGGATGATTCTGAGTATGTTAGCTCATGAGGGTAGGTCAGACGTGGAGTACATCAAGTTTCCTCTTGTGTGTGTGTGTTTGTGTGTGTGTGTGTACAGCCACTTTTGTTATTCAACATTCCTGTTTTGGTATCAGGCAAATACGCTGAAGTTGCCAGGCAACCACAAAAAATCAGTTTCAGGAGCCTTCATTTCACCTGGTCCTATAAGATCTCAGTAGGGTGTATTTGTGTATGTATGTGTGTTTGTGTGGTGTTTCATCTCTCTTTATATCTCCAGAGAAATAGATAGATATTTGTCCACTTATGTGTATGACAAAAATAAAAAACTGAGTTGACAATATATTAATTTGAGAATATTTGCATTAATATTGTTGTGTTTCCTTCTTGTAATCAGTAATTGTAATTGTTTTATGTGTCCATAACCAGTGATTGAAGGAGGTAAAATACTTACAGCAGCCCAAGCTCCTGTTTTGGTGCCAAACCTCAGTTGACTGTATCCGATCCCCCAAATCCCTCTTTGAAATATGCCATCTGTCATGCTGTTCCTCTGCCATTTCAAGCCCCAGGTCAGCTCACACCTTGCAAACACAGTCAGCCAACCAGCCAACCGCCGAGACATGCAAAACACACACGCTCGCTGACACAAAAGTGCAACATTTTTGCATGTAGAGGCTGATGCACTCAGCATGATTGTGCAAAAATGACTGTACTGTATGTTCAACTGAGAGAGGTAAAAATACAGGTGAGTGAAAGAGGCGTGTAGTTTACTCAATTCATAGGAGAAAAAGAGTTGTGGACAGACACAGGCAGAGGGAAGAAGAGTACGAAAGGATAGGGTGAGAGAATCTGAACGAAGCTGGGCATCTGTAAAAGACTGCAGTCATTCCTCACTCTGAGCTACATACCTGCAGACTCAATGAGCCATCCAGTACAGCAGCAGGGCCAAAGCCATGCAATTTCTCAGGCTTACTGAGCCTTACTGTGCCCCCCCAGCAACAGCATCCAGGGCCTTGTAGTGCCAGAACTCCTCAAAGTCTACTTTCACTGCCACGCTTCGCAGGAGGAAGGATTGGACAATGATGCTGTAACTGTCACAGTGTCAGAGGAAGTATGTCTCGTATGTGTAGAGGGGACAGCACCTCTGGAGGTGACAGACTCAGCAAAATTAAGAGCATAAAGTTTCTGTAGGTGCTGATTTACGAAGATAAAGATCTGCATAGATACTTGACCTCTTCCATCATTTTAGTCATGCTAACAGTGCGACTCTAAGGATGTAAGTGCTGGTGTGTTGCTCGGTCCTCCACTTCGCCCCAGACTGAAACATCTCGACTGTAGCCTCTAGTATCTTCACAATTAGATGGATTGTCAGTAAAGATGGTGAACATGATTATACCTGCTACACTAGAATCTGCATGTTACGATTGTCTTTCATGTCTTATGTAAGATATGCTGAATTTCCTTGTTCTAGGAAATCTAGAAAGTTGATTCGGTGGCACCTAGCCCAAAATACAAAGAACTGTTAGTTTCAAATTTCAACACCTAAAACAATGTTAGAGTGTGTTGTAAAATAAAAATAATCCATTAAATGAAGTTTGTGCTCCCTTTTCTTGCCTATAACATCATTGTGGAAGTTCACTCCATCTTTATCTTTTCCTTGTGGGTCTGTCCGGCCCACACTGAACCGCTACAATGCAGTGTGGACGTATGATAGAGCGTTTTGGGTGCCCAGGCCATTGAAAGGTGGTGAATGAATAGACTACGTGAGAAAATAAAATGCAGCACCAGAGTCCATTGGGTCATCTTTCTTGCTTTCTGCCCAGATTCTAGCTGGCTGAATTTGTCTTTGTCCTCCCCTCTATGGCCCCTGATGGATAGGGAAAAGAATATGGCTGATGGTGAGATTTTTTTTTTTTACGTAATCTTTTTAGTGACTTCTCTTTTTTTGATCACCATTAACGAAGTGGCAAAATTAAGGGCTGAGGAGATGAACTCTGTGAAATTCAATCATGGGAATTGAAGGTTTGAAGGCTTGAAGTCTTGGCCCCATGAGCGGTTTGGAGATTGCTTCAGATTAATTAACGTCAAAATGGAAAGGGTGAGGCTATAGAGGACAATTATGTATGTGACTGCTGGGCATGGTCTTCACCATTTACAGTAAAGGTTGCAGTCTGCTGATTTTTGTCTGTATTAAGAACCTATTTATTCCCAGTCAGTCATTTTCAGAAGCCAAAAGCAATTTAAGTGGAGATAGAGTAGGCAAAAGCTACCCATGGCAAAATGGATAGAAAAATAAAGCCACTTATATAAGTTCTCAAGGCACATATAATCCAGAGGAGCCACAGTGGGAAAACTACCACAATCTCTAGGACATTATAATCTTCTAAAAGCAGACCGAGAGTTAAAAGGGGAATACGCTTAATTAATGATTTATAATTTATTAAAACATTAATTAGAAACATACATTTAAAATGGACCTGGTTAAAAATAAGCTTGTCTGCAGATATTCACCCCTGTAGTCACCGTCACTTCTTTCGTCCTTAATAGAGGTTTACTATGATGCATCATTCCAGATTAAGTAGAGGAACAAACTGTACTTTGCTCCCCCTGGCCCACAAGGGACTAAAGTGATTTTTTTTTGCCAACACTGACCAAACAGTCTCAGGAAACTGGAATAAACCTTCCATTTACTAACTCAGCAGAAGTCATTTGTTTCTTTCAACACCATCTTGTGTTTCAGGGTGACTTCACTGGCATCTTACTCCACTGCCATGTCTCCCAATGCACACATGAACACTCTAGCTGACAACACAGGATTCCCACACACTAATATCACATACACAAACAATAGACTTATGGAAGTACAGTTCATGTGCAAAGCCATACACGCATATTCAGATGTGTACGACACTCTCTGTATCTTTGGCTCTCGCACACTGACACTCAGACACAAAGCAAACCTACACCTTCAGAGTTTGCTTTTGAATGAACTGTGATGCACTCTGAGCAGGTGTGCACAGGAACTTAAGATTGGTCTTCTCGCTACGCTGCATTTCTATCTCCAGAGTTTTGGAAACCCTGATTTATGTGTGCTTCTGAGGTGAAAAATCCAAAAACCTTTTCACAGTTTGGTAGTCTAACAGCTATACTAAACTGAAGAAATTGAACAGCTCTGAACAGAAATGTTTGACTTAAACTAAAATATGCATGCTCATGGTAAATATAGCACATTGCTGTCTTTTTATGTTACAAAACGGATTTTTTCCAGACGACTGATTTTTACAAACCACCCCATTACAAAAAAGGAAATAACCAGCAAGGCTGACAACAGTAACCAAAACTGGCATTAACTGATAATAATCATACCCATTACCAGGTTATCATCATTTCTTATTATTATTAATGAAGATCCTGTTGTTTATAATGATCCTACTGTATGACGGAAGAAGTCATTAGAAAGGAGGAACCATTGGAAATATAGACATCCATCATCTTGCATTTCTCCTTCAAAAGACTCTTTTGAAATTAGCTTTGTTAGCAAGCGAGGAGATGCTGGGGTAACTGTTTGTGTCTCACTTTCGGACAAGTTAATTAATTTCAATTACTGGCAGCTTTCCAGATGGAGGTTAGAAGTCAATGCTGGACCAGGCTGTGTGTGGGAGGCAAAGTAGAATGTTTATTTTTCCATTTATCAAAGAAGACATACATTGAGGTGATGACAAGTGACTATATTCAGACAGACTGCTCTGTGAAGTTGCCTAAGAGCTGCTCTGCCTACTGATGGAGGGAGTGAACTCAGGAGACACAGCAGGACAAGAAACATCAAACTGCCATTATAAGATGGTAACAGCTGCTTGTTTTCAGGAAATTTTGGCCATTCTGTGAAAATGAAAAAAAAAAAAACATTTTGCTTTGAACATGCCTTTTCCGCCTCCCCAAGTCACTTTCACCTTTTCCCATCTCTGAGGCATACCTCTGGACAAGATGAAAGCAAGTGTCTCAACACTTCAGTCAGGGTACGCTAGACAAACTACACAGAAACAGCTCATGCGAAGTAAAGTGCCTTTAAAAGCAAGAATTCAAAGAACAAGAAACTGATGGTTTAATGGTATTGGTCAGACTGTCTGCTTTTCCTTTATCTTGAAAAAAAAACATCACATGGTGGAAGAAGATTTTTAAAAACAATAAATTCTGATGAGCAGTGTACAAAACCATGCAAGCAGAGAAGAGCACTGCTATGGTTTGGATTCACTTCTATCAGCAATACAAAAGATAAACAACTGCGTTAGAAAGTATTTTGACAATTAATTTAACTATTAAGTAATAATAAGTAAGAAAAGTTTGTGGAGTCTTGGCTTTGTTACTGAAAATAAGAGAGATAAGAGATATGTCATTGGTGACATTTACACACTTTAGTGACACAGTGATTTAATCAGACTGTGTTTTATTTGTGTTGTAGACCTGTGAGTGATCAAAGGTGAATATGCATGGTGAATATAAAACAGGAAATAATTTAGTCACGTGTTGCAAGCTACACAGAAGTTAGTCTAACACTGAATATCTAGTGGACACATATGATGACTGGGTGTGACAAATGTCCATGTTTCATGTTTTTGAGGTGTGAGGGTGTGGGGAAGGGATCCCCTGATGCCCTGTGCAAATTACACTTGGCCATAAAAACTATGAGGTAGAAGTCACTACTTACAGTCACATGGTATGGCTTTCTCATTAATTCTGTGAGATGGAATAAAAGATCAAATATTTGAGTGAAAAAAAGATGTTTTGTAACTTTCTGCTAATTGCATGTTCACTTTCTTTGTGGTAATAGAAAATATAAACTGGTTGCAAATACATTCCCAACAAAAACATATTTGTATTTTCAGTTTAGTGCAATTCACCTCCAGGCACATTACATACCAAGGTTAAGACCTCACAGAAATATACAGAAAACATAAACAACTATTCAGAGTTATTATTATTATATAAAACGCCATAAATGTCCCTTGAGCAAGCACCAGGCAATGACAGAGAGGTAAACTCTCTTTAATGGAAGAAACCTTCAGTGGAACCAGCCTCGGGGTGGGTGGCCATCTGCCTCGACCTTTGGGGTTAGTGGAAATAGGAGAGAGCAAAGAACAAGTGAAGAGGATTGGTAAGGCCAGAAAATGTGCACTGAAAAAACATAGCAAAGGTGCAGAGAGAGGGAGACAGAGAGGAAGGAGAACATCTACAAGGAAAAGAAGACAAAGTTCATGAGATGCATCAGTGGCATATAAATTGATCGAGAGAGGAGAGTTCAGTGCATCAGGTGGGTCCCCGAGCAGTCTAAGTCTGTAGTAGTATAGTTAAGAGATGGTTCAGAGTCATCTGAGCCAGCTCTGAGTATAAGCTTTATCAAAAAGGAAGGTTTTAAGTCTTAAAAGCAGAGCGTGACTGCCTGCCTCCATCAAATGTCATTAAGATTCATGTTATGTTGGGATCATAAATGTTGGTACAACATTTCATCACAATTCATGTGATAGTTTTTCAGCCAGACAGATCGTCCCATGAAGCAACACAGCATGGCTCAATTCAAATTAATTCAGAGATCTCGATTTCAAAGAGGTCTTCTTAATAAATAAAACATACATTTATCTAGAGCACTATTACAGAAAATGTCTGTCAAGGGAAGATACATTTTCAATTCACAGCCTACATTATTAAAAGCCAGAATGAGTCAAAACATTGGCCCAAGTTAATTGTCATTAGTTAGTGAGGATGTTAATTTTCTTAGATAATTGCAGCTTGCAGTCAATAAACTCGATTTTATTTTGCAATTTACAATATTAGATCTTGAGCAGATTTTTTGTGGTAATAACAGCTTTGACAGGATTAGTCATACATCAGCTTGCTCGGTTGTGTTCAACACCAAAACAGTAACTGTTCCGTATGTGAGAGATTTTGTTAACTGATGCTGAAAGACGAATGCTACTCTGGGCTTCGTGAGCGGTACAGGCATACAGCTTCTGGGCTGTTTAAAGGTATTATATTGCCGTGTGAATCATGCAGCAGATAGATCAGTGAATATTACAAGCTGTTTGCAACAGATTTAAAGAATTAAATATTTATTTCCTCACAATGCATTATTAATTTAGACGTTCATCAGATGTCTAGGATAGTCAGCAGCAGCAGTGTGGGATCCTACAGACGTTCATTCTCAAGCCGATCATGTTCGGAAATTTCCATTTCAGACCAGAGTGTATTCTATTGCCCTTGATGGTGATAACATAGCAGAATTTATGTGTGCAAGTCTACAATTTAACCAGCAAATGCTAATTATTTTTTAATTGTGTGCTTGCCGACTTTCCTTCAGGAAAAACACTGATTTCCCAGGTGAGACCTTTTGGTCAGAATAGGCAACAAAATTAATAAACAGCCCAAGTTTGGTGCGTTGTCAAACCAAGAGCACACTTCTCACTTCAGCAACATAAGTATTACCATAATAGCTACACCGGGTCCCATCAGCCCCTTAATTGATTGTTAATTGCTTAGAATCCCTCAACTGTACCCCAGTGACCGACTGGTGTCGCCTTAGGGATTGTGGGATTTGTGTCAACATTTCCTCATGCCAACTCATTCATTCTGTCTTTCTGCTACTCTTCTACAGAGCGTGAAGCATGAGATTGGATTTACAGTGTAATGGAATAAAGTACATTGTTTCTCATCTGTGAGAGAGGAGGATAGAGCCGATAAAACCGCCGACTTGTCCAACTGGAAAGTTGATGAAAAGCCTCGCGTCCAGATGGAGGGCTGTGTTTTTCTTGCCCTCTTGTTAAGTTTACTTCCTCCCAAAACAGAACAACTTTGTGTTTCAAGCTGTTGCTATCGATTTTGCTCTGCTGTCGTACGCTGGGCTTTGGAAGAAGAGTAGGAGTGAATAAAAGAGGTCATCATCAAGAGATCAAAGGCTCTGGTGTGACAGGTGTAGTGTTTTCTCCAAGAAGCTTGTCATGCAATTTGTATAGAAATAGACAAGATGAAATTCATACATCCTGGTTCAGGTCATTGTTGTGGCAGCTGTGATAAAGATTACTCAGCATTCTTGTTATTCATGCCATCTCTAGGTGAAGCTTAATAAGGAGGAATACAATTATCTGCTTTCCTTTTTAGATCTAGAGAACATCCATTTTTTTCTTTGACTCCCATCCTTTCATTTCAATTCACCGACTTTCATCTCCATGAATAGAGTGGCATTATCAGTTAATTAACTCTTATCTGTTTTACTGTTGTGATAACGCTTTTTCAGTGTCGCACCAAAGCATAATCTGCTTAAGTTACAATGTCGTCGCTACCATCTCTTACCACAACTTTATTTTCATTTCGTTGTGCATGAGGTGAAAGCAGAGAGAAGAACTGTCATTTGTTCTTGCTGAAGCAGGAGTGAGAGCGCAAGGTCTGACAAGCCAGAATCCTAATGACACAAACTAGCTCTATCGAAATACACATTCCAATATTAAGATTTAAGCTCTGTTTATTTTTTATAAAGCAGTAAAGTAAAGATCTTTGAGTTTCAAACTCTTGGTTGGACAACACAAACTATTTTTAGACATTCCCTTGGGCTCTCTGAATGTATGATGGGCATTTACCACTATTCTCTGACATCTGATACAACAAACAGATGATTTATTGACTAAATAATAAACCTTCAACAAGGCTAAAAATAACCGTAAGTTCCAGTTTTGCGCTTACAAATATAAAACAAAGCTGCCTCATTTTCCAAGGATAGTTGTCACTGGGGAATATATCCAAATTAAGGGTGTGTTAAACTACAAAAGACAAACTGGAATGAACATTACCAAGTTTTTACTCATCACAAGTATAGTAAACTATAAACAAAATTTATCCACAGGGCATGTCAAAATCAACTAAGAGTCCATATCATGCACCCCTGTATTGTCTTTATTGACCAAACAAAGACAGCTACTGATGAATCATATCATTTTATCTCCTTATTAGACAGAATCAGCAGAGTTGGCCGTCGTGCCACATCAAAAGAGCGTGTAGGAGTAGACGTGTCCATCCTAATTAGTATGATAGAGCGCTGATCTGTGAATGATCTTAGAACACATACACACACACACACACACACACCTTGAGTCCAACTCTAATTCCCTTCTGTTTTTACACACACATTCCAAGTATGTCCCTGGCAATGGGAACATGAAAACCCTTGGCACATTCAAACTAATTAAAATACATAGTAGCTGATGTGTAAATGAACACACACAAAGCCCTGTTGCAGTTTTGTGATTTTCCAACACACACACACACAAATCTAAGTATATTTCTGGCAATGAAACCGTGAGCAAGTTTGGCACATGATGTTGAATTCTTCACAGTCAATGTGTGCAGGTCTGACTGGCTGTCATCTTCAGTGGACTCAGCCTGTAAGTTTCTCTGAAGGGGCTCCAGTTACTCAGCAAGTATAGCTTGGCTCAAACATCGGGATTCAATTAAAATGTAAATTTGCACTAAGCTGATAAACGGGAACAAGTTGCTTGGGCAACAGATGAGGAAGGCGTCTTTTTGGAAATTGTTGTTTTGGGACAGCAGGTGAGCAATAAGACCTCACAGGAAAAATTCTAAATTTAACACACGGTCAGAGGTCGGCAGGATACAGGCCATTCAGGAGGCTTTACAGACTGGTCTTTTCTCTGCTGTTTCCCTGGCTGCTTCTCTCGCTTTCAGCACAACACGTATCTTCTGTGTACATCAGGTCTTTGTCTACTCTATTGACAGCTCCCAGAAAAACTCAATCTTCTCTGCACCTACACCTTTGAAGTTTTTGTACAAACTGTACAAGTGGAGAGACATTGTTTGCAACGAGCTGACACACTTCTTCAATTCGTGGTACTTAAAAAAAAAAAAAAAAAAAGTCAGCAATGCACTTTATGTCAAAATCCAAACGCTGAAGGACAAATGCAACACTTTGGAACACTGAATCTGAAAATAATTAATACATTTGTGTAAGTCAGATAGATGTTTTCATATAGTTTGTGTAACAACTCCCAGTTGATTTTTGACTGCTGACTGGCAGTGGGATAAACGGTTTGCTTCACAGGCTAAAGCTGAGGAGAGCTGCTGGTCCTCCTGGAGGAAAAAGTTTCTATTTTCACCTTTCATCATTCAGGTGAAGCCAGTGGTGGCTGTAAGTCACAAACTTACATGCTAGGATGACAATTTTCCATTTGAAAACTGGGATTAAAAAATGTTTATCATATTACATCCATTTACTAACAAATTACCTGTGGGGAAGTGTGCACTGCTCACACAAGTCTTTGCCATTTAGAGAGACTAGTATATGAACTGGATCCATCAAGGTCCTGAAGAAAATGAATGATGATTATGTCCAGCAGGCAATAATAAATTCTTGAAATTAAACAATCTGCTATCTTGACTATCGCATCATTATGCTCCAACACATGCCTGTCTGCAGCACCACGTGCTCATCCTTCCTTCCTGACATTCAGACATCCTCACTTATCCTGTCATCGCACACACACAGGAGCGGGCATGTCCCTGCCCTCTAGATTATATCTTTAGTGGCAGGCCAAGGAGAAATGATGAACCTGTTGTCATGCTTTTCAATGTTGATGAAAGCTAGCTGAATTTTTAAACGCTGTATAGAGAAAACCACAAACGCTGTTCAAACCATGTATAGATTGAAAATATAGTCACACTTTTTGAGTGTGACTATATTACTCTTTTGAGTACGGGTTGGATTATCTAGTCAGGCTAATGGAATTACTTTGAGGAAATTTGCTTTGCCTAATTAGTCATTTTTATCTTATCTGAGGTTCATTTTAGAAAGATACAAGGCAAACAAGTAGACAAGTCTGTATTACATTTCGTCTCAATCCATCCAGCAGATATCAGGATATTCACTGGATAAGTGAAAACTTTGATCAGCTGGTGGCAAAAGGCATCATCTTTGACATCATCTGAAGAATATAAATGTCTGTCCACTATTTCATGGCAATCCAGTAATTGTTAAAATATTTACAGATGTGGCAGTCTGTACTAACTACTCAAGACACAGTGTAAGTACTTAACCTACCAGTGAACAGAGGTACCACTTAAAATTCTTTACTCAGGTTGAAGAACTGAGCACATCCTATAAAATTAGTTCAAGTACAATAGTATAACTACTCCTCTAAGAAACAAATTTTTTACTCTGAATAAGTTACTATTCTAAAAAAAAAAAGTTTTCAACTGCAAATTTTAAGGTTTCTGCAACATTAATTTAATTTCCTTTATTGAGAAATTTTCCCTTCAGGTAATTGCACTAAAAAAGCAAATGTTGGAGACTACCCAACGGTGAAACTAAATAATTAAGACCTTCTCAATAATATACATGATCTAATCACACGTATAATAAAACTTCAGGCCCTTTCAAAGCGTCAAATATTTGATGAGTTGTCACATCATCGCGAATCAAAAAAGATGTGAAAAAATGTGTTGTACTCTGTCTACTCTGTGAGCCCACTAACAGAGAAAAAATCCAAGTGGATAAAGATGTCACAATCCTGTGCTGACATGATGCTGGGGTTTCTCATCGTTGACAGTATTTGAGCAGATGTTAATGGAAGCATGGGAGAAAATCACCCTTTCTACAAACCACTTTACTATTAGAACAGCCAGCTAGAGTTCTGAAACAAATATGCTCTGAAAAAAGGTCATATGCCAGAGGCGTTGTTATATCACTGACTCGTATCAGCTAAGCTCAGCTTCCTACATGTAATTACAATGGAAGTGGTCCAGTTTTATATACTGTGAAAACATTGTTAATGTAATTAACTGGGTTTTTTTCTACGTAAAATTAACCCAACAAACATTAGAATAAAAAACAGAAGAAGGTACGGGGAAGAAATCTGTTAGCAGTTAAATGACCTGCAAAACTCATTAAGCTCTGCTGTGTTGTGATGTTACACTGTCGCTGCACAAGAATGCCATGAGAATTTAAAGCAAGATCAAATTTTAAAGAGTGTAAAATAACAACTTTGGTCAGGGTAGTGATGGGTATCCTCATCTGAAATGACTTTGAGGTAAAAAAAAAAATCAATAACATAAAGTATTTTTTTGAAATCTTATCCTTCCTTACCCATGCCTGGAATGCACATTTTTGCTGAATTCAAAAGCTGTGGCTTTCTTCATGTTCACTGCATGCATGCCGGCCTCAAAATACATGTTATTTAATAGGTACTGTACCTATATGTAAGGCTGGTATGTGCAATAAATCTTTGGCAGACCACAGAGAGTAACTGAATCATCTATTCCGGTTCTCAAATGGCCTTGAAGACCTCAATAATCCTGAAAGAGGTTCAGTGAATATACTTGAGGAAGGTGTTTTGTACTGTATCTATTATACAGCTGTTTATATTGAGATGTGATGATCAGTAGAACGGTTTAGATGATGGATTGTTGCCTGTATCCCTAAATGCAAATATTTCCACAGAAAACATCAGTTACTCAAAGCAAAACCAGCAGCGACAAACTTATGTAACTCTGTTTAAAACTGACACAAGTTCTGCTCATACATGAATTATTGCACAAAGATTGTATTCAATTCAACTACTTCCACACATAAAATAAAATAAAATAATATTCCTTATTAAAATATTTCTGGCATGATAATGAGTACACAATTTCCATGTCACCTATAGTCCCCAAATTTTTACTTCCTCCATATTTTTTTATTTCCCATACAAATCACCATATTTTGCTTTCCAGAAAGATCTGTAATCAAGTGTATGCAAAGTATGAAATGTTCAAACTCTACTTATTTGTATGCAGCTTAGTGATGCAGCAGCTGAGAGGCTAAGATATGAAAAATGAATGTCCTTGAGTATCTACTCGGCTTTACATTTCACAAGAGGGCTGAACAATTGATCTTGATCGTGACCAATTACTTTCTCCATCTAAAGTATAAAACTTTGGAGCAAAAGTCAATGCTATTTTCTGTCACTAAAATATGTAATAAAAGACATCAATCTATACTGAGGTGATATCAAGCAGAAGCAGCTCTTGTTTCAGACTCAGCACACGGGCTCAGCAACAGGCGCAAACTGCTCAGAAACATGTGGTGCAACACTGCTCTCTAGTGGCACATCACAAAAAATGTGAACAAATAATACGTCCATACATTTAACTGTAATTATTCCTCCTGTTCTTACTGACTACTTAGCAGCTGAAATTACGTTTTAGGAGATAAAGTCAAGTCTAGATCAGACATATCAAGCAGGTTTTGCCTTAAATTATAGTATTTTGAGTACAAATGTTCCCCTTATGCTTCTGTATATTACAAACACAACTAATTAATGTATCAACTCAGACAGAAAACAATGCTGGAAGGAGCTCAAAAATTGTTTTAACCATGTTCACTTAGTTGAGTCTTTAATTGCCATCAGTTATTAAACACTATAACCAGCGCCAAAACTCCATTCTGCATTACAATCTGCTACATTGGCATCTAAAATAAACTACAAAGAAAAGCTGGTGATGTTGGGCATTGTTTGATTACTGTAAAGATAACATAACATACTCGCACAAATTACAAGTGCCTCACAACTGTACTTGAGGACAGGACTTAAGTTCATTTCCACCTTTCCTTTCTATTGTAGGAGTAGTGGGAAGTATTTTACTTTTCCCAGTTGCCTATTGTCTCATATTGTGCTGGGAGTCTTTGTTATGGTTGAGAGTTAATCCTCAGATGTCTATGGATCATTTTGGCTGTCTTTGTGCATTTTGGAGGTGAAACTCACCGTTGTACTGAGCTGTGTTTTGGTAAAAAGTGTGACGAGCTTTGAAAAAGAAAACTAGAGAGCTTAAAAATATGAATCTGTAAAACTAACTGGCAGTCCTCTGAGGGAAAAAAAATCATAGGAAAAGTCATACCAGTGGTTGTGGGTGACTTTGCCATCAAAGATGTAAAATGCATAGGTGGTAAGAATACCAAAAAGGACTGTAATGTTCTTTGGAGGACATGGTTTCTGCCACACATACAGTTCCCTCCAAAAGTAACTGAAAGGCCAATTCATTTGTGTTTGCTGTACAATGAAGATATTTGGTTTTAGGATTTTTATTTATCCAAATAATGCACATTAAACAACATATAACCAAACACCTTTTATATCAAGTGACCCAACTTTGAAGTGAGCAAAAGTACTAAAACATGTGACTGACAGGCATTTCTTGTTACCAAGTTGCATCCTGTGAGACTGACTGTTCAAACAATAAATAACTCACACAGAGAGCTATTGGAGAGAGGCAGCCAATCCTGAGCAAAAAGGGGGGAAAAAACTATCAGAGGCACTGCACAAACATTGGACATAGACAGTACAACAATTTGCAATTTCTTAAAAAAGAAAGAAACCACCCAAATGTACAGCAAACACCTAATTGACCAGATCATTCCAGTACTTATAAAGGAGATATTATTTTGGCTGCACTTCCAAAAGGTTACAACATTATAGTTTTACCCTGCAGACGTCATTTTAGGGCAGATGGAATTTGCCAGAACTAATCAGGATTTGAAGCTCATCTCCAACTTATTTCCCTGCCTGTGTTACCAACTCACCCCCTCTGTCAAGACAAATCAAAGCAATGGTAAGATATAACACAACATGCAAGAAACCATGAAGTGGAGTCACCTCAGGCTCTGACCTTAAAAATACTTTAAAACACAGCTGACATAAGAGCTTTAATATAAAAATATGTTTCTTTTTTTCGTCTACTGAACTGTCTGTGTTTGGTGTGTTAAATAAATAAAGCTGTCTTGCCTCTGGTTTATTTCATGCCTACACATTGCCTATAAAGAAAATGACAAAGCTCATAAAACTCTGGGTTTTTGTTATGTTGACACACACTCAAATACACCCTGGCAACTGCTAAAACAAAATGTAAGCATTTGTTGAAAAATCATCTCTCTTCCCTCCAATTCTGCCTGGTTCCTCTGTGTGCTGTAAACTCCTGATCTATTTCTCACTTCCGCTTTGCCATGTTGTCAAATGCCTCCACTGACATGACGTCACCATATCTGACCAGCGATCTTCTGCTTGCCCCCTTTAAGTCAAGCAATCTCTGGCTGCTGTTTTTTTAAATATCACCACCACGGCCCCCATGATGAACTCTACTCCAACACCAGCATCTCCATTACAGGGATCCTTTTCTCCTGCTTATCATTCATAACTTATTGAGAAATCCCCACACAACGTACTTACGGCAGCACTCAAATAAAGTGTGGTTTAGTCCTGAACTGCCTTCGTTACTGTTGCAGGATGTTTTATGTGGCTCTGGAGGAGCCTTTGCCCATGTTTTGGTTTGAGGTTTTAAAATTTTTTTTAATCTGTATTGTTAACAGGAAGTGTGAGCTTCGAAAGCAGTGAGCTTTCCGGAAAAACTGCACAGGTGTAATGAAAGATGTAATGGAGATGAATTATGGAAAATACTCCATCTAGTATTTCTAGAGTTTGACAAGTGAAACTAAAATTAGATGATTTCTTGGCCTCTGCTGCTTAAATTGTGAACATTTATTGTTAAACATCTCTCTTGTGAGTTCCTGACTTTGATGCAATATTATAATCATTGGAAGGAGTACCTACTTAATAACAATCTACTAAAACTGGCAGATTTATGCCACTAGCATAGGGCTAGAATGTAAATAAACAAATAAAACATGAATGAATAGGGTGTAACCATAGATTAGATGCAAATTTCCTCCATTCACAATGAAGGGAAACTGAAAGAAACACTTGAAATGCAAAATTATGAACAGTTTAATACAGAAGGTGCATTTCCCAAAATCAGACAAAAAAACAAACAAACAAAACTTAAATGCGCCCCAAATAGAGATCTCATATGTCACCTTTCATCGTAACAAACATGAACTTAAGACATGATGCACATTACTTAGAGCCCTGTCACACTACGGTTTAAGGTAGTCATCATCATGCTGCTGTTGCTGATGTCAACATAGTACAAAGCTACAATCAGATTTGTACCTCACAGCTTCTTTGTATCCTTTAGATTGTAAAACCACAGGAAAGATTTTTTGGAAGGCATCAGTGACAAATACACCAGGATTTGTCATCACAATACATAGGATTATCATAATAACATAAGATTTTGAATAGTGATCCTCCATGAGGATCCTCTTTTAAGCACATGACTAAAGGCCAAAACACAGTTACACAGTATTCATTTCTCATTTCCACTCCTAGAAACAGACTTATAGATTATATTTTAAAGACAGGAGGCGCATTATTTGAGAGGATCATCTTACAGTGTTATTTCCAGGTGATCTGAAATGCAGTGGCACAAAATGCATAAAGCAAAAAAAAAACAAAAAACAGACATAGCTGATATCTACCAGCCTGTGGTAGATTACGATGAAGATTTTAAAAAATGATACTCGTACAAACATTATTTGGTTAGTTTTAATTTAGCAAGTTATAAAAAAAATGCAATATCTTAGCTTTGTTGAGGACTTCCTAGCAATCACCTTAAATTTAGCCAATAGCTCCAAACTGTAAATATTTTGAACTTCAGCTCAAAAGCCGTGTATGAGTTCAACATATTTTTTTATATTTAAACTTAAACCTTTAAAGCTCAGCATTACAATTCATAACATAAAAACTGATTACTTTACAGCTGGATCAACAACTACATAATGTGTTGTCTTCCGTTGCCACAAATTTCCAAAGACTATTTGTCCAATTCCAAATGTTTAAGATGCAGAAAAACTAAAATTCATGTTATACTGTTTTCACAAAATCTTGAATCCTGGTGTACAAGTGCTAATATGGAGCAGAAACAGACAGAACCGAGCAGTATAGGTCCTAATCAGCCGAGAGCAATCTCTTGTTTACTGCCGTCTCTTGTTGATTTATTTCATTAACATGTTCTTCTTTTCTGCTTGTCCTTGCTCACTTCCGTTCATAGATGTTATAGGCACTTTAATTGCCTAATGTTCCAGTATAATCACTATGATATATGAAATGAAAGCAGTGATGCTAATGAGGTTATTTAGGACAATTATTCATTCATTATTAAGTCAATAAACTTTGTCTTCACATAACCGTGTGCAGTATTAATGAAGCATTGAGATTAATAAGTTTGAAGAAGTTGAAACAAATTATTTAATATATAAATAAATGTGGGAAGATGCCTCGAAATGGTCTGTTTACACAATTAGACTCAGTTACTATGTTCACAACAGCTGTCAAGTATCTAATTATTAACCCCACGTGATTTAAAGATGAGTCGTTGTTGTTTTTGATCTGTGAAAGGAAGTGGCCTCGGACATAAAGCAGAAAACAACTTTATGAAAACAAAACACACTTTTAAACGTGTCCACCTCTTTGCTCATCTTTACCGCACCGATTCCCTCTGAGCTATGAGGTTAAGGGTGTTGTCCTCTTCACAGAGGCAGGATCCGCTGTCCTGACTGAGAGGCAACCAGGCTCGCTGATGTCATCTGTTATTGCCAAACTCATCAGATGACCACTTTTTCTTAAACAATACAAAGTAGAAAAACAACTTGGTTCTAAAAAAAAAAAAAAAAAAAAAAAGAAAAAACCCACCAAACACACATACACACACACACACACACACTTGCATCCAAATAAACTGCTCTCATGTGACGAGAGTTAGGCTGGCAATGATCACTGAGGTTGAATGTAGGAAGGCAGTGCATGGAAAAGGCAAACTGGCATCAGGGACTGATTTAAGTGGAACTGCTCTCTGACTGCGACTCAATGTGGCTTATAGGGCTGTCTTGGTGACAGACTTGTGCAGGGGGAGACGGTGTGTAAGGCGGTGGGGGTTCATTTACAATAGCCAAGTCTCCTCCCTCTGGAATGAGCAGAGCATGGTGAGAGGGACGAGGGGCTTCTGCCTGATCCCCATGAGCACACTCGCTGTAGGGAGGGGGCTTCAGATCATCGTCTAAAAAGAAAGACAGGTCAAGCAGTCAGCCAGCTGTCAGAAAATATAAGCAAACAGACGTCAAGGTTACCGCATGATTAATTGAAATCTTAATTCAGTGACATTGATTAAACCGTTTGCATAAGCAAGTGACATGTGTGACAAGTGTGTCGCCTCAAACAGTCTTAATAATTTAATCTCCATAAAGACAGCAAGAGAAATCACATATGCATTTAAAGAACTAATACAATCACAAGCCTCCAGTACATACACATTCATTCATTAGCAGAAATATCTTCTTTCGGCTGCTCCCTTTAGGGGTCGCCACAGCAGATCATCTGCCTCCATCTCACTATATCCCTAGCATCCTGCTCTGAAACCATCTCAACATTGCCTCTCTAACGTCATCTTCAAACTGCTCAACATGAGCTGTCCCTCTGATGTACTCATTTCTAATTCTGTCCTTCCTGGTCACTCCCAGTGAAAATCTTAACATCTTCAGCTCTGCCACCTCCAACTCGGCCTCCTGTCTCTTTGTTAGTGCCACCATCTCCATCATAGCAGGTCTCACTACCACTTCGTAAATCTTCCCTTTCACTCTTGCTGCCACCTCCTGTCACACATCACCCCTGACACTTTTCTCCACCCTGCCTGCACTCTCTTCTTCACCTCTCTTGTGCTCTCTCCATTACTTTGTATAGTTGACCCTAAGTATTTAAAGTCTTCTACCTTCACTAGCTCTACTCCTTGCATGTTCACCTTTCCACCTGTCTCCCTGTCTCTCATTAGCAGAAATATAAACATTCAAATTCTGCAAAATAAGCCTCCTCTGATATGTGTGATAGGAAACAAGATCAGATGTGAGGGCGACAATTAGGCTGCAACAAGATGTAAATGAATTAGTGTTAAAATGTCACCATTTCCAGCCTCTATAACCACATCCTGCTGTCAGACTGAATGAGTACTCCAGATCAAATAAGATCACTGGCAAAAGAGAAGACAGCTGGCCTGGCTAGCTTATGAGTTATTTTATGAACTTACAAAAGATGTTTAAAAAGAAAATTACAGATCTGCTGTAACATGAACAATGCAGAATGTTGAATTAGGGGATTGCTCCGTTTTTACAGTGTTGACGCCCGTCAAACCCTCATTCACTTTCTGGATTGAAACGTCTCAGCCACCGTACTTTCACTATTTCTCTTGGTTATGATTCTGTTTTTGTAGTTTTGCAGCGGATATTGTGCTTTTTAAATATGCAGACATCTCTGATGTAGCACACAAGGACAGCATGTGGAAAAGTTAACAAAATAATTTTCTGTCACACTCCTGAAATCTGTGTCGGGGACAATTATTAGTCATTAATAATTAATAAAGTCGGCGCTGTGGACGCCTACAGAAATATACACAGAAGTTCTCACTGTGGAAATTCTACATACACCTGCACTGTAGAAATATGTTATTATGCTATGTTATAACATGCACCATTTAAAACGCACTAAAGTCATAAATAGATAGTTTCGTTTGCCTAATATTAGCTGTACATTTCAAATGTGATCAAAAAAGAAATTTGTCCGTTGCAATGCGTTGTTATGTGCATTGCGCTGTTCTGGTGTATGTTGGTTTTGGCCTTTATGCTTTAAAAAGCATATCTCGTGACGTGTGCGCGACTTAAATCAGGGAGAATTGTAAACATGACCATGTAAAGACAAATGACACTGTTGTGTAACTAAGATAAATATCATGAGACCAACTGAGCTGCTCCCGCCCCACAATTATAACTACGCACTGGTCATCTTAGGCTGCTCATGTTTTACCTGCACCAATCTATGATGCCAGTACAATTCATTCAAAGTGAAAAAACAGCTGCAAATATTCTACTTAAAATTACCACAGGTCTATATCAAGTAATTTACAATGTGCAAACAAAGATAGTGCTCATGACACGACTTTCGGATTTTCCCACCATCATTACCAACACAATAGGAATGTAAACATAATAACTGCCAGAAATGTAACAAACATTATTCCGCACAGTCATTTATGACATATCTGTTTCAATGATGTTGTGGTGCTATAAAGCTGTGAAATCAGACTCTGAACTAATGATCAAATCATCCACTGTGAGTGTTAAGACAGGACTTCCATTGTGCCAAACATAACACTGGCTTTATTTTACTGTGTGTTCGTGAATGAGAGGAAATAAACACTTTTGAGAAGAAATATACACATTTCTAGATCACAGCAGAAAGAAAATATATGGCTAAATAAAAGCAGCAATCTGTGGCTTAAAGGCAGTTATGAATGAAGAAGCAGAGGGGAAAAATAAAAATGTCGTAGTTTGCTTCCTCAATGAATGAGGAAGCAGCAGTCATGCGATATAGTGTTGTGTTTATGTGTGTCTATTCTACCTCCAGAGACAGCTTCATATGGTGGTGGTACGTCAAAGTGGGAAAAGGATGCAGCTGGCGGCAAAGCTGTGGAGGGTTCCTCTATTGAGACGTCATCCTGAACACCATACCAACCATGCCAGACAGATGTTTGCTATAGAGAGAGGGAAACACAGAGAGAGTTAATGATACAAAGGGAAATGCTAAACTATATGTAAGTGCACATGAACATTTGTTATTTATGCATCAATAATCTCTTTAAACGCTTTGCTTCAGGCCACGATTGACATCACTACAACAACAATAAAAAAAACACTGTAAGAATATTCTTCGATATGAACAAAACATTGCAAGTTTGACGAACCACCTGCCTTAAACCACTTTTCTGTGTTTAAATGCGCTTTCCGAAATCAGGCTGCCAGCATGGAACATTTGAACCCCAAACACAATCAACTGTGCAAACCCACCCACCCGTTTACACAAAATGCAGAAAGGACAGGTGGCATGACAGACATTCTGTGGCATGTTAATCGCATAAATAGGCAACGTTTGCATTAGACTGTGACACAGAAATTGTATCTCTTTGTCTGACAAAAGATGACAAGGACAAAACAGACAATTTCATCAGCTGACCAGTTACAGGGCCTTAAGTGAGTGGGTTTGACTTTAACAAACATTCTGGTTCATTAATCTCACATCTCTTCTGAGGAAGTTCTCAATGTTATTTACTCATGTTAGATAGCTGATTGCCACAGCAACAGGAAGAGGGAACACGCAGAATGAGCAAGGAGGACAGTGATCACAGACTAATGACCTTACTGCCTGATGTCTTAATTAGTTCACAATCACCATCCTGTTGTGTGAGCATGAAAGGAAGTGATGAGGAAAGATGAAGCACAGAGAGTCTAGTTTGAGATAAATAGCCACAAATGATCTATGAAGTTATAGGAAGATTATTCAGCTTTTCTGGTACTAGTCTGCAGCCCAGCACTTTGAAAAACCACAATACAACACAACTATAAGATGAGGCTTTATCTCTGCACTCTCTCTTCAGGGTCTACATCCTTTCAAAAGTGTCTCGTATTGCTCTTTCACTTTGCCTTTTCAGGTAGCCATGAATAAAAATGTCCAAGAGATTTAGTGACTGATACAGTATTAAGACTTTTTCCCCAGCTACGTCTGAATCACTCAAGCCCAGGACTGCTGTCATCTTGGCGTCTCCCCAGAAAACTTTCAGGGTGCTAGGTTATAGATGGCCGTGGAACCTCCCTGGTGCACATTCCATTAAAATCTAAACACACCAGAGACGGCAGTGGGAACTAAGGGGGGTGAGGAATAAAGGAATATGAATAGGAAAAAATGGAGGACGACAAAAGAGAATGATGAAGAAGTAGGAACAAACATGATAGTTACAATGCAAGAAGAGATTAACAAGTGGTGAAAGCTAAGAGGAGTAATGAGAGAAAGATGAAACCAGAAAGAAGGTGGGAGGGCTTCTGAGCAGATTATATACTACTACCCATTATAAGTATGTCTTACAAGAAGCCAAGTGACAAAGAATGTAAATTTTTAAGCTGGACTGGACATTCTCTTGAATCAGATAAACACTTCAGACAGCACACAGGATGCCATAGGGAAACCCCGGGCCAAAAGGCATCTGTTTCAACTGCATCATTTATTTTTTTTAAACAGTTGAGGCATTTCCTGTTGCACAAATATTCCAAACAATGCCAAGAGTAAAAAAAAAACAGATCCTTCATAGATGTTACTAGAACAATAAAAATAGTTAATAGTTTATGTAGCGTCCAGATTAGCAGGAAATTTGACTTTTCCTGCAGACCTTTCTTTCATAAATAAATCCGTTCTTAGAAAAATGTATTAACATTCATGCAATGTCTCTGCAATAACTTCAAAGTATTGATGTTTGAACTCGGCAAGAATTAGAAATGAGTTTCAAAACCATCATAGAAACCTGTTTTATACAGATCACTGAGCATATTTTGGAAAGGGTCTGAATCACGGAGATTGCTTCCAGGTGTCTTAGAGAAGCAGTAAAGCGAAAGATCCTGAGGGAATCATGAACATGATGCCTGTCTAAACCTGTGGCATAGCCCACAGAAAAGACTCCTCACCAACTGATTTTGAGGCAAGGCATTACTATTCTACACGTATCACTGACAACATCAGCACAAATAAAAACTGATTTATTTATTACTAGAAGGTGACAATAAAACAGAAGGCTGCATTTTATAGACACAAGTTCAAAGTATGAATGACAAACGTGTTTCAGCAAATTTTATGATGCTACAAACAAGAAAAAAAGTTATGACTCATTTCTTATCTCCTATATAATAATTTACATGAAACAAAGGATACTAATAATAGTTAGATTTCATAAAAGAAGGGTGTGCAGCAAAAACAGTAACTGAAAATTAGACTTTTTTTCTATGTTAGAAACTAACACGCCTTCAGCAATTGCTGACTGTAAATCAGTCTAGTCCAGTTTTGTGGTCTCTCTTTACTGATAATTTACTGACAAAAAAATTATGAAGCTGAGTGCACTGGTAGCCTAATGTTTGAGAGACTAGCTGGGGACCTTTATTGTGTGTCACACCCTCTCTATCCCCATGTCTGTTCTTTGCTTCTCAACTATCTAACAAAATGCTCAAAAAATAGTGTTAAAAAATTAATTAGAAAGTTGTTTAAAAGAATCCTCTCGTATAGTTATTGGTTCTAACTGATGCTGTTGCCAGACCTGCCACTTGACTCATTTCAACAAGGTCAAACAAACTTCATAGAAAAATGTAAGTGCAAGTAAAGCAGTAGCACGCACCTATTAATACACATACATGAACACACTCAGTATCAGAACATCGCTGAATGTGATATGTAGCCTGTCTCATTACTATAGTCAAAATGAAAGTGACAGACTGAAAACCACATGCCATCTCAAAAGAGCAAACAACTCCTGCAAGAATGTAACATAACTGTGCTCTCATTTGACTTCTTCTTCTGTATACTGCAGTCAAGTTTCTCAAGCGTATATAAAGACATTCACTATCGTACAAAAACCAATGAACTTCGGTAAACTTAGATACAACCACAATAACGAAATATTGTGGTTCAGTTCAGAACTGATGAAACCTTCTGGATGGAAGGTGAAACGTCTTCAAGATAATAAAAAACAGTCCTGTTGCTCTAGCTCAGACTAGATTGCTTGTACTTACACTCTGTCTCTCACACATCTGGTGGAGGTAGGCCCTTCCTCCGACAATGACTATCTGTGCATTGCGTGGATTGCTCAGGTATGCTGCCAGCTGTCTCTGTCTTGACCGATACCAGCACACATAGAAAAATATCTTGATGATGATGAATATGATGACAACTCTGTACAGGATAGGGGGAAAAAAAAGCAGGAACCATATTATTATTTTATATTTCTTAAGAAGTAATATTTTGAATATATTTTCATACTTACATGTACCAATACAGCTCCATTTTATGAAACGTTAATCACTGAGTAGAGGATTTCATATCTGAGGAGTAACTCGCTGATCACCGGCCAAACTCACAACCCTCAAGAGAATAGCAATTATGAGTTACTAATCAACATACCACATACGTAACATTTCTTTAACTGTAGTAAAATACGTTATAGTTCACTTTAACTCGCGTTTAAAAACCCAGAAACACTAGAACTAAACTGAGCTAAATATATAAACACTTTCTGTAACGTTAGCTAACTTAAAATTGACTTAAATGTAACTCGACAGCGGCTGTTAAACTTAGCTAGGCTGCTGTACTCAACTCAAAGAACAAGAAAACAAGAGCATGATGTTGAACTTACTTTCTAGTGACAACTCTGCCTTCTGAGTTAGCAGGAAAGGTGTGCCATGCCCCTCGCCGTTTCGGGGATATGATGCCGTCAACTCCTGGAGCCAGCTGAGGCTACAGCTAGTTTAGCTAGGCTATCCTGTAGCAGGCCACAACAACAACAAAAAGCCACTAATCTATTTACCCACGCCGCGAACAAAACAACTTAAACGGACCTGTTTTATGAACATACCTTCTTAGTGTTACACACAAAGTCACCTGCTAGTTCCCCGACAAGCTCTTCGTTAACGTAACATTAAAGAAACATGTTTCGTTAGTCCCAGAGTTTAAGCTAGCGATAACTAGCACATCCCTGTGTGTTCAGTGCTACCTTCGGTTTCACGGTGGGCGTCGTTCACAGGACTCCTGCCTTCAATACTTCCCGTAAACTGCCCCCTCCTTACTCTTACTAGGAAACTGTTTTAGTACAGTTGTTGCCGTCACAGTTTTTGGGGCAAAATTACCAATTTGCAGTTTAAGTGCACGTCCACGCACCGATCGCACGACAATGAGGTTAACGCTTACGATTAGGTGTTAAAGTGTCAGTGAAGGGGACATGGGACAAAGCAACATATTCTCCTTTTATTCAACCACTTATCTTTGTAAATGGTGTTGGACGACCGATGTAAAGACCTAACGCTTTATGAAAACATTTATTTTATTTATGAAAGCCAAATAAATAAATATGTAGAAAGGTAAATAAACAAATCCTATTTTTTAACTTATCAAACCTGGACAGGAACAATTAAAACGAAGGTAGATGAGAAAGTCAGAAAGATAAATAAAAGTACTGTTAAAAGATTCAAAACTGTACTTTCTGCCCCATGGAAGAATATTTTTTGACACAAATAGTCATAAATACATTTAACCAACATTATTGTTGGGGCATTTCATTAAGGTCCACAATAAATATTAATTTTAACCTAAGAGGTCATACCAGGTTGATCCTCTCCTCTCTGCTTCCATCTAGTGGCCACTGCTTTACAATGCAATCTGCCTATAAAATGCAAAATGCCAAATACATTATGCACTAAATAAAAGTGTAGCTACATTTTAACAAGGACAAAATTTCAACAGGGACACAAGGATTCTGCAGCGTTTTCAAGATCTATCTCTGTAATAACATGGAGATATGACAGTATTTTAAAGATGTGTTAAGGATTTTAATTGGACTTACCCCTGTTAAACTACACAAAAAGCCAAAAGATCAATCACAGTGACATCCAGTGTTAGAATAAAAAACATCTGACAGATATTTTCTTGTATGTCTGCTCATTAGACATACTAGAGACACATTTTATTACCGCATAAAAACACCTGTGATTACAAGTTATTTCAAAATTCTGGTCATTCGGCAGCATTTTAGTCTGTATTATTTATAAAACAACACAAATTAGCATTTCTGTAAAAAGGGTCCTTTGCAAACCTCTTCACCAACGCTGACCAGTATATTGTTGTAATAAAGTTTAAATCAACAAAAGCCAAGCCATTGACGTTGCTCCAATGGTAAATTAAATAACATCCTCTGGTATTTGTCCAATAAACCACACACATATTTTAGTCACCCACTCTTCAAGTTCTACTTGTTTTTTGTGAATTCAGCGAATTAACACCTTCCCATGGCAGAGTCTGTGTTTTATTTGTTATCGGTTATCTTCCACAACGATGGTCCGTCTTGGGTAGGTGTCTATGTCCACAAATATGTAACGAAACACATATTTTCCAGTTTCAGGGTCCTGTATAAAGACAACAGTGAGATATTTTCAAGGATCAAACAGTCTCATCTTGGTAGATAGTAGTAAAATAACACAACAAAACAACACCTCTGTCATGTATTTTATAAAAATACCAACCTCTTTCGACTCTGAATGTACGGTTCCTTTGAGCCCTGGCTCAGAGCCTTCAATGTAAAACTTAAGTCTCATGTGCTTCAGCCCGTCCTTCAAGTAATCCAAATGACTGATGTATAAACAGACAAACAACATAAAAATACTGACACATGTCCAGCACACAGATGTTTACTTATGCACTATACAACACTATACAAGATCTATGAATAAAAGCGTATGACAATTGAAATTTGATGTGTGTTTTGTCCAGTGGAAGTAGTCACTAAATTCCCACCTGACTTGTTGCCTCCTTCCTCGACGGGTAGTCTCTCCGTAGCACTTGATTGGCTCCCCAAATGCACCAATCACCTGTGTTTTGATTAAAAACTGTTTTACTGCACATTACTTCAAGAGGTGCTATGAAGTGAATTTCCTGTTAATTTTTGCCAGACATTTTTATGGAACAGCAGTCCTAGTCTTACTACATTAAGAGTACATGACACAAAATACTGTGTTTTTTTCCCCAACAATGGATAATGTACTGTATAGTCATGTTGTCTTTAGGTTATTGAATTTAGGAGGAAAACACTAGGCAATCTATGATCTCATTCTTACTTCTGGGTGTGACTTGACTATGTCGAAGGCTTTCCCATAGATTTTATTTGGACTTGAGGAAGAAAACAGTTCCTGGAACACCACATATAACAGACCTCCTGAAACACACACACACACACAATCACACCAAAATGCTGAACTGTTACTTGACTTGAAATCATACAAAACATCTGCCTGTTTGTGACGGTCAATTAAAGTTTGAAATCTTTATGATGTAGTCACCTGTGACTCCAAGTCCGATGAGCACAACTAGCAAGTAGGTGAAGTCTCTGCCAGCTTCCTTCACTGTAAAATATTCCAAATGGAAATATCAGGAATTCTTGCCCAGACTAATAAAAACAACATAATGTTTATGAAATAACTTTATCTTCTGCAAATTCATGTTATCCTACAACTAGTGGTTGATACTTTTCAATGGTCTTCTAATGAAAAAACAGTTCAGTACATTGCTTACCCTTCTGTGCAGCTGAAGGCTTTGGGCTGCTACTCTGATACCTGGAAACTGACTTGTCTCTCTCCTCCGGGCTGCTTTTACTTCTGGCTGTGAAGTCGAGAGAAATAGCCCGCAGTGGTTGTGTCTTTATGAAGCAGCTCAGAGCTGCTGCTGCTGCTGATGATGAAGGGAGCTCCACTCTTCTGAGGAAAGCCAGTCTTGACGCTGTTGACACCGTCCTCTGTGTGTGGATGAAGCTCACCTGTGTGGGTTTACACGTCTGCGCGCTGCACCGCGTCGCTGTCTGTTGGACGTTCCTATGCAGGACTTTCAGTATCTGCATGTAAGCCATGATTATGTCCTCTGTGAGTTAGCTTAAACTTTAGTCACCTGCTGGAAACTGGCTTACTGTTTTCTAGCTCGGACAACAGCTAGCTGAAGTTGTCAAAACCTACCACTGGGCGCAATAATGGAAACGTGAGAATTACAAGACTAGAAAGCTACATTTGCAGAACGACAACAGGGATGATCTGTATTTGAGGCGCATGCGTTTGTCGTCACACGCGTCACAGCATTCACGGGAGATTGAGTTTTTAACCTGCCAGTCAACTTTTTCGTTTAGACAGCAGTCTACACCTTCACAGACAGATGAAAATAAATCCACGAGGATATGCAGGAATGTGTGATGTCTGAAATACACCTTTTGCATCCACTGTTTTTTATTATTATTTATATCTTTTAAAATTATGTCACCCACGTTGCTAAACCCTTAATAGTAGCTACAGTCCTGAACTGAACAAAACAGGAAATCAGAGGCAATGTGAAAAATAAACCTGTACAATAAAATCAGTAAACATTAGTTTATTGAAAACATTGTATCCAGCATTTTCTTAATGTGTTATCAAATAAATATGTAAATTGCTTTAAAAAACACCACAGTTTAATGAGGTTGGACATGAGAAAGACACAAAACAAAGAAAGAAGTAATGTTCAGACATCAGGAAAAGTGGGAATAAATAAAGGTTTGTAAATGTGTCAGTAAAATCATGTTTGCACCCAGTTATGAAGTTTAACATCACTTAATTTCATACATTCTTGTCAACAGAGCTTCCAGTAATTGTTTATAAAAAACAACCTGATAGTCTACTGTAGAGACATGATTTCAAATATACAGTTACACAAAAATGATTTTAAAAACCTGATTCTATTGTTGTTTTTTTTTTTTTTTTATCTTCATGAACAGCTTTACATTAAAGGTACTCTATGTCTCAAAAACCAAACCCCCAGTCCTGTATTTGAAATAATCAGTGTTCCATGGCTCGTCAATCCTAGCCAGTTGTGGAGCACGGGGAAAATGCACCTTCGTAGTCCAAAGCAAAGAAGAAAACTTGATACATACACAACAAACCTTTTTTTTAATTTTCTCATCACAACACTCTACATTGGTAAAGTTGCTCAGGGCAACAGTTCACTCGAGGTGCACAAGGAAGAGAAACCTTAGCTCCCAATGTTGTCAAACTTGGCAAGATGCGGAGGAATGATGCACCTGCTTGATGTATCTGCAGAGAAATGAAAACACTATTACTTTAGGTCTTTCCTGGGCCTTTTTTCTGCCTAGGCTACTTGTGATCAAGTAGATTCAGATATACTACATTCCTGAGGTGTCCTTCTACATCGACTTTGTATACTGACAAATGAATTTGTGACTTGGTAGGTGTATGTGACTCATAAACAGATACAGGGGTAAATATGTGTACGTGTGAGCTTTGAACATTTTCTCTACGCAAGTGTCAACACATTTAAACAAGTTTTTAACAGAGACAACACACACAACAACAATATATGTATAGAAAAGAAAAAAATATTTTATTCAATATCTGCAAGAATATAAGTCTGTGTATGACTGTGTGAATGGGAGGAAAACAGAATGGATGCAAATAATACATAATACACTGAATACAGAAAATAATGTACACAGACTGGAAGATACCATAAATTGACACAGTAAGAAGAAAATTAGGACAATGACAGAGAGTAATATGACAGAGTAATAAAGAAGCTGTGTCATTAAACTCTCAGCTGATCTACTTTTCAAAGTTTTCACATAATGCTATTTAGTAGTTCTGCTTACAAAAGCAGCATCCAGGACAAACACAAAAGGTTAATGAATTATTCTGTCAGATATACAGTATGTGATTACCAGGGATTATCTAAACCACCTAAGAGTCATTTTATTGTCCTGTTTGGTGAAACAAGTCCTTCGTCTTTCTCTAAAGCAAATCAGCCACCACAAATAGGCCAAAACCTAGGACATCAGATGATCAGATGAACATCTAAACCAATAAAACAATAAAAAAAGGTTAAGCTTAATTGTTATTATTTCTTTACTGTACAAAGCATCAGTAAAATCAGCCCTGAAAGATAATTTGAGTAAATGTAAAAATGGTCATTCTTCCAGTTGCCATAGTATAAAAATCAGTTTTAATACAAAGATATTAAGCTTCTAAGGTAGAAGAGAACTGGAAGACAAATAGATTTAAGTAAATATTGTTGCCCAAAAAAACTAACAAACAAACAAAAAAATCTTTATCCAAAGAAAAGTTGTCAAAAGGTTAGTAAACATATTTAATAAGAAAGAGTTTGAGTGAAAATAAAAAAAATGGTTAAATGTATTTGGTGCAATTCTCTTAATCTAATGATTTAGCTAAGCAAATACATGCAATGCAGTTAATTCATTTTAAAAACACTTTTTTAAATACATCTTATATCCAAACGACTTACTTGTTAGATGGTAGATGGTAGTTTTTCATATTTTAATGTCAGTATGTTAATGTTTTAATGGATATAAATTAAGCATGCACAAGCAATATAAAGGGACTTCAAATGTTATTCAAATTAAAGAGCTTCTGGTTAATCAATCAGTATTTAATCAGGTTAGTAGTAAACTGAGTTTAATTCAATTTCCACAGATAACAAACTTTTTTAAATTTGAAAAACTGCAAGCACCTGTAAATTGCAATTAAAATCATAATATGTATGCTACTAATTTAAAAAATACATGCTTAAAAATTAACTTGAGGATGGTTGATCATAATACTTTTGTTATCGTTAAGGAATTCTGGCAATAACAAATAGATTTCTGACTAATGTCCCAGATTTAAAGTTCAAGAATCAATCAAGCTCCATATCTTTTCAGAGAGACAAAAATTTTGATTGACTACAGTACAGTATGTGGAACATATAGTTGACTGATTTTCAAAACCTTCCCGCTTCAAAGCACTGCAGCTGAAGCGTGTTCATCTTGTCCTTTGTGTTCATCTTTGCACATAAATACACATTCAATATGCTTTTGACATAGTGTCCCTTCTTTATCAGCATCATGCTGGTGTAAATCCCGGCTCCACTTTTTCATATGTCAGTGATGCCCGTTCGAACTGATCCAGGATTGCACTATTCTCAAGAAGTCTACATGATGGAGACAATGCAACACAATGTAGGACATAAGCAGACACACATACAACAGGACGGCACATTTTTCACACTAAAACAGAAAGCAATTGGTAGCACTTTTTGTGCTAGCTCCATTTCATGTATTAGGCGGCAAACAGTTCTGCATTCATTTGTTTTTATTTCAACTTGTGAATTTAACTTGTGAATAATTAATAAATAATAAAACAAATATCAACTACTACTGTTAAATGAATGTCTCATTATACAGACAACAACCTCACGAATGCACAGTTGTGGAGCATGCACATTAAGTGTTACAAACGAGCATAAATACAATGCATCACAATTTACCAAACACAAAATCAAATACTAAAAGTGACATAAATCATGCAAAATTACAGACAAGTTCTGTGAAAGTGTGTGACCAGAGAAATAACCATAAATTACAAAGAGATTAATAAGATATTTCAATTATCATAATAAGTGTGACTTATTTAATGTGTGCAAAAATCTTGCTGATGTAATTTCATGAAAACATTTGGCATTGTATTATGCTTTCAAATTTGTGCTTTTATATTGCTGATATACTGTACACTCAGTGGTCACTTTATTAGGTATATCTTTTAATGCAGTGCAATACAGTGGCTCTGCCATGAATTTTAATTTCACGTTATAATTTCCCAGTTTTTGTTGAAAGTGTCAAAAAAGTGTGAAAATTCTAGTATGTGTTTATTAATGAGGTCATATTGAGTGGTAGAGTCATAGGAGGTGTTTCTAATGTTTTGGTCACCTTATTTACATAAAGGAGAAGAAGATTTTTGGTCAAAGCTGCTGTGTTGGGTTGCATTAGATTGTACAAGTGTACCAAATAAAGTGGCCATTGAGTGCAGGTTATGTGCTGGAGCGTTGCGGGGAGGAAACATGGAGAGAGGTTACACATAATCCGTAACAGCTTCAACTAAAGATGATTGAAAAACTCCATGCTTATGAACATCCACTGATGATAGAATGTATGTCTTCTGGAAAAGAGGACATACAGTAAACTTACAAAGCATCACAAAACAAATTCACTTGGAGAGCAAGATGACTGCAAGCAATAAAAATATCTAAACAAAAATGAACATAAAAAAACATCAAAACAAAATATAAACCTGCGCAAAAACACCAGGAAAGGAAAAACAACTTACATAAAAATATATACTGACACAGCAAATGATGACTACACAACAACATATAAAGATGTTGAGTGTTGGATAAGGGTGCTTACCTTGAGATTGTCTCTTAGACCCTAGTTGTGTTGTACTCTGATTCATGTTTGCTCAAAGAGCCAATGAGGCAGAACCTGAAATGTCACGGCTCTTTTATTTAATATCAAAGTCCTTTTGCATAGAGAGGTCAGAATGCATAATATGCTACATAACAGCAGTAAACTTGATTAGTGCTTTGCTAGTCTCTGTGAGCCTTGCATGCAGATGTGTAGAAACCTATTAAACAGTCAAGAACACTCTGGAATGAGCACGTAGAAAGTGCATGCAGGAGAACATTACATCTTAAAAGTATTTCCTCTAAAACGTGTACTCTGTACATACACTGTTACTTTTCTAGCATTCAAAGTGCAAGTAAATAAAAAAAAAAAAACTTTTTCTAGAAAATCTTGCCAAAACATTGAGCTAT
>JAUYWH010000012.1:21573324-21583355 GCA_034779795.1 Ctenopoma multispine | reverse complement strand
TATATGTTCAGTAGCTCAGTTTGGAATACTAATACATATTTTATGGTTATTATTTATTATCAGTGTGAATTAAATAAATAATCACTACGAATATCAGGCACCGATTCAAGCCCTTGTGTTTACAGTCAAAACTGAACTGGTTATATAATTAACTGAGGTGTGTTTAAAGGTCTCTGACAAACCTCAAAGTAGAGTGGAGTTTAGCTAGCAGGGGGCATGCAAGAGGGGCAATCATTATTTAGCCCTTTGTGGAAATTTAAAAAGGTTTTTAATGATAAAAGGGTAGAACGATCAATGCAAAAAAGAAGCTTTTATAATTCAAAAAATAATGAGGGAAAGAAGAAGCTGAAATAAGAGGAAAATAAAATAAATTGAAGGATCCCATACACAATGATCCCAGTAGTTAACTCTAGGGCTGTTGTTCTTTCCTCATCAGAAATCGATAGATACTGACCGCTGCACTGCCTTCTCATGGCGTGAAAGCCTGTGGCTGGTGGTGGGAACGTCTTCCAGGTCGTCGTCCAGGTCGCATCCATTGTCCGCTGCCTCTTGTGAGTAGCTGTGCTTCATTACGAGGATGCTCCTGCGGTTTCCTGTGGCCGGCAGCAAGGGCCGCACTGCCATCGGAGGCTGCGAAAAGTCTGTGAGCAGAGTGGTGGCTGCTGTGCAGTCACGAGCGCTCAAATTTCCACGGCTCCCTCGTCCACTGAGGGACAGCTGGGATATGTGGGCAGAGCCAGGATTGGTGGAGGAGCCGCAGTGGTGATCATAGACGCAGCGCGAGGAGGCACGGCGAAGGGCGTGGTAGTTCTCAAAATCTTCAGCCAGGTCAACTAAGTCTGCAGAGGCCGCTGCGGCTGTAGTGGCACTTCGTAAAGTACACAGCTCGTAGTGAGGCGGCTCGAAGACCTCCTGGAACATGGTGGGGTCAAAGTCCTCACGGCGCAGGACATATTTTTTACGTGGCTGCTTGATCTGGACGATGACAGAGACGATGAGGAGGATGAAGACGATGCAACAGGTGACACCTATTATGGTCCCATTTGTGTTGTTCAGATTGTCCAGTATGTTGGCTTTTCTCTTCTCTGTACAGTGGTAAAGAGACAGCAGAGCACAAAGGGAACTTTTATTATTATTATTATTAGAAATTAGAACCCTAATCTACCTCTCTCATAATAATAGCAATTATTTAATACATTACAAATAATCCAGAGTATTAAAACCTGCCAATGTAAACTACCGTACAGTAAAATGAAAAGTTTGAGAGGTATAGCCACAGTAACCAAGCATTTGTGAATGAACATAACAATTTCCCTCCTTCCTTTCCAACATCTACAATAACAAGAAACCACGGCTCACATGTAGGGTAAAATGTATCCTAACAAATGGTGCTTATCACATATAAGATTAAAGCCATGACTTACATGAGCTCAAACAGATAGATAAAACATACAGGGTCACAGCTACAGTCTACTTATCACAAGGGAAGCCACAAGAAGGATCACAATGTGTAGAAGGCTAATCTGTGGAGGGATCTGTAACATTTAGGCCTAAGTGCTGAATGAACTTGTAGCACAGCACAACGGGTTTCAATGACAGTAAATAGTTACATTCAGAAACATACAGGAGAAAGGAATTAAACTTGACATTTTACTACTAATGAGGACAAATGTGGGCGCTGCAGTGGCCCTGTGATTTACAAGAGCAGGCAGAATGCAGAAGATAGACTAACAAGCTGGAAAACACAACCTCTTCTTGCTGAGTTGTGCATAATCTCAAACTCAGGCTGTAGGATGGAAAGGTAAGTTAGTCTGAGTGAAGAACTGGCCATGAAGAATTTACTTAATTGATGCAATTTGTCACTGGCTCGTGGAAATTGCAGCACACATACAAAATACACAGAAAAGGGATAAAAATAAGTGAAGAGAAACTGTATGTGCAGTATGTGTTTGAAAGACAACAGCGTAATCATAATCAAAAACAAATAGAGGCTCAAGGTAGCTGCCATATAGATACAATCTGTTGTATGGGGATCACAGTAATGGATCATGATAGGGCAAGCAAGAGAAGGTGAATTATTTCCGGAGTATTCACCTGTCTCAGCAAATTATTGGAACATCATGATATACTGTACACTCATATATATATGTTGTATAAAATACGGGCAGTATGGGAGATCAATGTATGGATCCAGTGGCTTTTCTATCAGTGTTGAGTGAGGGGATGAACTACAGAGGAAATGAAGACTTAAACATTTTTATAGCATTAAGATAGAGTAAATAATACTTACAATTCAAGGGTATTTACTGGAGTACTGAATTGTATGCCAATGAATACAGATTCAAACATGAACTGCGTTAGAAAGTCTAATTTAATCATCTCTGTGGTGCCTTTGTTTTTTAAACCAACAAATGCTCCTTCATCAGGAGCCAAATATAGATCTTAAATTTTAAAATGTAAATTAAATGTAACAGCTCACCTTTACACTGGTTCTCATCCCAGGGGTAGACACAGTTCTGCATGCCATTACACACCAGCGTGTTGTTTATGCACATGTTACTGTGACAGAAGAAGGCATCTGCATCACATGGAGCTGGAAAATGAAAGACCACACAGATATCACTCAGTGAGTTTATTACAATTAAAGTGCGGATATTACAGAAGAGATCTACATCAAAGTATAACTAAAATATTCTCCTTTACTTGAAGTCACAGACCTGTTTTGGATAAAAAAGTTTATTATACATTTTTTTTATTAACATTATAAAACTTTCATATACTACTGTACAAATCAGAACTTGAGGTACAGCGCTAAATGTAAAAGTTCCACTATGCCAGATCCTGAGGAAACAAATTTGGATGGGCATTACTCAAATCATACCTGTTCCCCTTGAACCCATCTGTTCTTCATGAATTTTCATTCTCATCCACCTCCTCAAATATTTGCAGAGACAACTTGTGGACATGACTGAATTTCTTGGAATGCACGTAAAAGTTTGAGTGTGCCTGGAGACATAGCCATGACATTATGCACATATAACAAACCCAATACAAATCTTTTCTATTTATGCAGGATTTTGTTTATTTGCTTTGGGTGCACAGCCCTTGTCAACGCAAATCTAAACCAGGAAATAAACCAACACATGATCCATCGTGACACCTGTCGTCAGAGAATGGCCCGTCTGAGATACAACACTGCCATCCGACTGTATGCCTACATCTTGGTGGAGCCAGGCACCAACAAGTCATAATATCACAACAGCCAGTCATACTAAGCTCTCTGATTAGACAATTCATCGCTCCTTACAGTCATTCACAGTAGAAAAGTAGCATGGCAAGCTAACCACTTCGATCCGATCTACAATTCATAGTGTCATTTTATTGGAACAAAGCAGTAGTTATGTTCTGGAGGACTTCTGTGTCAGTGTGATGTAATACTGTATATTTCAAGCACCTTTTAATTTGAGAAAAAAGAAAAAGATAACGCGGAGAATAAATATTCAACAACTTTTCCAATATCTCTAAAAAAATAATACCGTAAATAAATTATATTATACTATTTTGAAACCACCCTTAATTTCAAGAAGTAATGTATTTTGCCACTGACATGTGAACATAGTGGATGCCTCTATTTAGTTGCTGGTTGTTTAGTAGTGGATGAAATATCTTACCTTCCTTTCCTTCTGTCTCTCATTCTTTCTTTATCTCTCCTCTTCTCCCTGTAACACATAGCACTGGCACTGTGTACCAAAGTAGCTTGCCAGTGGTGTGGCAGCGACAGAGACTATTTGACAGTGTTACCACTGTGATGTATGACTGTTTTCATCCCAGCACTCATCCCAAGCTAATAATAATCCAGCAAATTAGAGTGACTTATCTCTATATCTCTCTGTGTCCCATCCAGTCCACATCTTTGCCAGTATTTCCTGAATCACACTGGCTCCCTGTGTGGGTTCTGATACTCTTCTCATTTTCTACCTCTACTCCTGATTGTCTTTTTTGTCATCTTTTGTATTTCACAGTGTATGTGCCAATTGTGCGACTGTCTTTTCTGGTGGTCACCACCAGATGGAGCACACTTCTTCTCTTTACACTGCTGAATCCTCTTGACTCCTCAACACACCACAGGGTGATACCAGACGTAATAAAGCGCGTGATTCACACTAATCTCTTGCTAAATTAATTTCAAGACATTCTGTAATAAAAGTGCCCTTTTGCCCACACCAGAATGTTCACAGTCACTGCTGGAAGCATAAATTAACTCCTAAATGAGTGGCTGATGAAAATAGTCTGGGTGTCTCTGCAGTCAGGTGCTCCAAGAGCAAAGAAGATTCTTGCAGAAGTTTTGTACACACAGTGTTTTTCCTTCTTGCCTCTCCCTCTACTGAAAACTCGAGGTTTCCCATTTCCTTTTTCTCTGTCACTTACCTGTGGCGAGATGCTTCTCAGTCATCTCTGATGTCACCACATTTGACCATTTATCTATCTGTCCACATTCTTCAGCAAATCAGGCTTAGGTGTCTGTTCTTTATGTACCAAATTGCTTCTGTCACTTTCTCTGTAACTTTTACTGTGGTGGCAACATTTTAAATGAGCTAGATATCTTAGTGGCAGATCCTGGTGATGTTTACAGTCCATTCCAAGTAGGTGCCAATATGCATTACTCCCTCACTGCTATTTATTGACCTACATAGTACATTTTTGCCACATAAAACCACCAACCCCTGGGGTTGGTAGAAAACTAAAGAGTCTAAGACTAAAGAGTCTTCTACAGTTGAAGTACCCCAGTAAAAGCTGAGAGCAGTCTGCATAGCCATACAGCACCACAAATAACACCGACATGCTGTATTTTCCCCAGGCAGTTATAGCATCACTCCACAACACTAATGCTATCTTGCCCCCCCAAAAAACTCTTCTAAGTCTCTGTTGACAAGACAATTCAACTAATAAACAGTTTATCTGACACTATTAAAATCATGCCACTTCATCTGTACCAGTGGCATTAATATCCAAAATATAAATGTGCACTTAGGTTAACCTTCCACTGTAGAAGCAGTTCAGCTATTTCCCAATCTGGTATCTGCTAAATCCTGCTGAATAATATTCAACTGATAGCCACCAAGCACTTATTTAATTCCTGCAATTTATTTCTAAAGCATTCTAAAATAAAATAGGATGTACTCAATTACTATTGCTTGCACAAATTTATACCTATATTGTACCATGCTGAAATTTCCAGAGGCTCCAAGAATCAACATTGCTTCCCCTTTTTCTGACATCCAGTAATCTCCCCATGCCTGCATTGGACTTTATTTTCTGCTCAGGTCTCTCATTCACAGTAGGTGCTGCTACAGCTGCAACAATACTGGGAATGTTGGTTTCCTCTATTTAACTTCTTACTGTGTTACATCACAATAAACTCAATGCCCACTCATTTTTCTTTGCTCAAAAATTCCCAATGCCAGTAAGAACTGCTTATAGCTGCTTATTAATACATAATCCAGCTACAGAAGATTACTTGATTATCTTACTTAATGCCAATTGTGTGTGCAGCATAATGTATATCTGTATTGTTGTCTCAGTTATCCTGAAATGTAATATGTAAGTGCTTTTGGTTATTCTGCATTTGGTGGGATAATACAGGGCAAACACAAGCAGCTTTGTCAGCAAATTGAGTGGATAACATTAACTGTTAATTAACAACTAAATACCATTCTTTATACTTTCTTTAAGTTTTGGTTATTTCAAGATATATCCATCCAGTGCCTCTTATCTAACTGCTGTACAATCTAATATTCCCACAGTATTCTTCTTAATCCCAGAGCAACCAGGATAACAAATGCATACAGAGGATATAAGTGAATCTAAGACATAGCAAAGATCCATATGTTAACAAACATTAGCATACTGTGTTGATCTCAAATGCTTTCATGCGTGCAGTAAAGATCTTTGGCAAGAAGAAATAATAAGTGATGTGTGTAGTGAAGCCAGAGCAAATTTCCATCTGCAAACCCGGAGACGGGTATCTGTTGATGAGGCGTAACGATGCTGACAGCTGAGATGTCACATGAGCACATTTATCACCTAAGACATAACTGCTTGTTGGGTAAAGATAGGTTTCACTTTCTTATAACTGACAGTGGTAATCTTTGGCTCTAGTTCTGCACATGACTGTGTGTGTGTGCGCAAAATCAGTAGGACCATCAGGTGTGAACACAGCACACATGATAAAGGTGGATGTTTGCATTTGGGAACATTGCTCTCCCAGTTGTAGCATCTCGCTGGGAGTCAGTAGCTGCAAATGATTCTCTAAAACTACTGGTCCCTCTGGGAACCAGCTGTGAACAAATATATAAAGGATCTACTGTGGCTAGGGAACACTTAGTGTAAGAACTGCTCTACAAGCAGCTCATCCAGATAGTACACACATAAAATAAAAAATAATCTTAACTGAAGGTTCCCATAGCAGCTTCAAAGAGCTTTCCATCACATCTCGCAATCTTAATATTTTCTTAACACTCAACATACAAAACGACGGTTTGAGAAAAGATTTTTTTTCTCTGCTCAGTAAAAGCCTGCTGACAAAACCTTTTATAAAACTAAACATTTAGCAGGCAATTTTGTAGGTTCTTTTTCTTCTATATTATTCACCAGATTCTCTGCAGTTCTATACAGCACTGGTATTAAAGGGCTGGCTGAAGTATGTGTGGGAGGGCATGCCATTCTTCCTGTTCACTATCTTCAGCAAGAAGAAATTAAGGATCAGTCCCCTAGGATCAGTCCCTATAAACATGGCTGTCACCTGAGTAATTTCTCAGTGGTGTTTGGATTCATGTTTGTATGTAGTGAAGTTGCACCGTCTTCAGTCAGTGATGCCTGCAAGCTGATTAGCAGCCTACAGGGAAGAACTGGTTGCAATACAGAAAAAAACATGCAGCTTTGCAATTTAAAAATTGTGTTCTGTTAAGAATTTGAAAAACAATCTTCAGCCCTTTGCTTAATTTGTGCTTAAACTGACATAGAAAACTAAATTACTGTGAGAATGCTATTTAGTTGGTGATAAATTTGAAAGGAATTGGTAACTTTAAATCTTTTTGTTAATACTGCTTAATGCCTGTTAATACTGTTTAATTTAGAACACCTTATGGTATTTTATAATAACAGATAGTCTGAGGGTAGCACAGGGCATTTTAGCATAACATGGATACTGCACAATGCAACTGCACAAATGCCCTAAAAACAAATTAATGCTGCAGACTAGACTGAATCACTGGTTCTATTGCCTACTTTACACAGCTCTGGAGCACCTGTACATTCACTGTTTAAGGGGTTACTGCAGCGCGGCTGAGCTTTGGTGGATGCTGCTCTAAAGGCTGAGGTCTGGCTGGGGATCGCCTGAGTGACTTAGGCAGAGGCGTTGCCCTGGCAACAGCACATCCTGGCTTTGCGTGGTGAAAGGTCCTTACAAGAGAGACATTGACTTCACAATACAAACAACTCCGCTATTTCTGTAGCCTATTCTTTAAAACCTAGTCTTCTAATCTTATCACTGCAGTATATACAAATACAACCAATATAGACACATGGATATGCATGGAGCATCAGCTGATTGTCCTTCAGAGTTGATGATTTCTTATTGGTGTGCTTGTAATTTATGACATTCAGTAAATCCAATAAACCATGCAGCATGAAGGAACCATTAATTCTACACATTGTTACATTATCATTTAAGCTACATGCTGTTATTATAGACTTTCGGCACATTTTATCCCTATACGATAAGATGTTTTATAAATTGAGCGTTTTCATTTTTATTTTTATTTTAGTTTGCTTTGGGAAAGATCATCTTACATTTACAAAAATAAAGAGAAAATGGTCACTTGTGCAGTGTGCGATTGTGTGTTCTTGTATGTAAAGCATTAAAAGGCACTAAATGACATTGACATACAATATGCCCACAAGCCTCAGGCCCTCTTCATTCACCTCACTAGTAAAAAGAACGCCCTCTGCAACCTCTGTCAAACCTTCAATAGGAGTCAGTGAATGAGAAACATGAGCATGAACGTGTGTGTGTGTGTGTGTGTGTGTGTGTGTGTGTGTTTGTATTTTAATCTCAAGTCCTGCTCAAGTGTTTGACTCAAAGAAAACTGGTAGATGGAAACAAACTGTAGCTTATCCTGATACTCCTTTGCCTCTCTCTCTATTGCTCTCTTGTCACCTTCTCAGAATAAGGGAATTAGTTTGCACAGTTACATCTATGGTAGTGCTGCAGAGTTCAGCTCAAATCTACCAGTACTGTCATATTCACACAATCACAATCCCCTAAAGGCAATTTTCACTATAATGAAACCCACATTCCTTGGTTTTTATTGTTTTAATGGGACTAACTAAATAGGAATTTTTCACAGCCCTTTACCAAATAATCTCAAATTTAATTTACCATGAAATGTGCCTCCATCTTCCTACCACTACCACTAAATACCAGCCCTGTATTATTTTGTTTTCATTGTTGCTGTTATTTTTAGCTGTCTGATTAATAAGGGAGCGGACTTAATAGGTCTCATTGTAGTAACTCATTGTGTGTATGTGAGAGTAGATAATACATTTTTGAGTAGTGTCTTACGTTCTTGGTAGGTTGTATAAAGGATGCGAAAGCGACTTTTGCGACTGGCCTCATCTGCCCACATACGGATGACTCCCAGCGTGGAAACCAGCATGATGTCGTTGGCCACTGTAGAGCAGAACTTGCTCTTCAGGTCTTCCACCGAACTGAGATGAGACAGGGTGAGATAAGAGTTTATTATCAAGTAACATTAACATTAGCTGTGCATCTCATTGATTCATTTTATTTAATATAAGCCCAGAGCAGCCATGGGTACTTTTTTTTAGGCTCATTATTAGGCTCATTATTATTGGTTACCTCAAGATAAATCAGATTTTCATATTTGTTTTTGGCATACTTATTATTTAATAATACAGTTATGTCCAATGAATTTTTTTAATGGAATAATAAACTAATTTGTCATTACATTATCTTAACATATCAAATATTCCATCATATCCCATCATCTTGAGATAAAAAGTTGCCTATAAAGTTGTCATCTGGCTAATTTATTAAAGCACAAGTTCATAATGTAGTAAAATACAGTTATGCTTTCTTAATGCACAGCACTGGATCAAAAGGTTGATAGCACTGCCTCCAGTTAGAGTGCAGTGAAAAATGATTTGCCTCTTTCAGATTTTTTTTTTTTTTTGCATATTTGTTACACTTAGATGATTCATCTTCAGACTACCAAAATATAACAGAAAGATAACCTGTGTAAATACAAAATGCAATTTTTAAATGATGACTTCATTTATTAAGAGAAGAAAGCTGTCCAACTACCTGTCTGGCACTATGCAAAAAAGTAATTGCCCTTTAAACCTAAACTGGTTGTGCCACCCTTGGCGGAAACGACTCCAATCAAGTGTTGTGCAATAACTGGCAATGAGTCTTTCACATCACTGTGGAGGAATTTTGGTCCACTCTTCTTTGCAGAATTGTTTTAATTCGGCCACACTGGATGGTTTAAAGCATGGACATCCTGTTTAAGGTCATGCTATGGCATCTTAATCACATTTATGTCCAAACTAGATCTATCCAAAACCTTAGTTTTTGTACTTTAGTTAAGCATAAAACACGGGGGAAAAGAAGCATGTGATGTCAAAAGGTAAAGAATCTGCTTTCCAACAACTGTTAAGTTAAAAAATATCATGTTATCCTTTTTGTTTAGTCAGAAGAAATAGTGAACTTTAAAAGTTACAACTTGCTGAGTTATGAGGGTTAAATATTTGAGTCAAACATTTAATTTATTATTTCAAGATAGAGGGATGAATAAGTCATCATTATGTGATAAAGAGCCTAAAAAAGGCATTAGCAAACATGGCCACTTTTAGCCCTTTTATGATTTATCTAAGTACAGTGGCTTGCGAAAGTATCCGGCCCCCTTGAACTTTTCCACATTTTGTCACATTACAGCCACAAACATGAA
>JAUYWH010000012.1:21487325-21572555 GCA_034779795.1 Ctenopoma multispine | reverse complement strand
GGAAGAAAGAAGTCCAGTTGCCATGACTCAATCCTCAGACTACTTTACCTGGATGACTGAGAATCTTCACAGACATACTGTATATAGACTGCTTTATTATCCTCGCAATCCCTTGTTGAGTGAAATATCCACCTTGCTATCCACCTTGACTCTTCACAACAGCTTTCTGATTGCTTCCACATCATTGTCTGTCACTCATTTATCAGCCTGAAATAACCCAATCACAGCTATGGTTCTGGTCGGCTGCTCCCAGCACTCGACATCATTACAGTTAATGAGTGGACCCTTCTCAAACTGTGACGGAGAAATGTGATGCTTTAAATGTCCAAAAACAAAAGGTGCGGATGGAGCAGGATAATGGACCTTGCAATGTCAACTCAGCTTCAGCAACATGACAACTGAAATGGATTGGATGGGTAAAACAAGCTAGCCAATGTCTAGCTCTTTCTGATGCAAAGGTGAATGAACGTATTTACTGTACGTACTGAACGTAGGGAGTAATCTCATTGCAGGCAGGGTTAGAAGATGGAAGAGGTTCTGAAGACATTTCACATATCACAGGGAAGGGAGTTGTGGTTGCATTGGCATAAGTGTGACTGAAAAATTATCTACAAGTGATGACCCTTACGCAAAGAACAAAGTTGTTGTATTGAATGGATGGTGTTTGAAAAGGGCTCCATGCCTTGCCAAACAAGTCAAGTTTAACATTAGTTATTAAGGTTATCGTCAAGGTAATAATTAAATAAACAGTAGTTGCTAGGATATGCTCTAGATAGTTGTCCACACCAGGAATCCTGAGATGATTCCCAAACTAAAGCAGTTCCCTGAGGAAGAATAATCCTCCTGAATGTTTTGCAGAACTTATCCACAGTTACAGGAAGCATTTGAGGTTATTAGTGCCAAAGGAGGTTTGAGCGGTTATTAACCAGTGGTTCACTTACCAGCACTGTTTATTTTAATTGTTGTGTTCAATAAAGACAGGAATGATTCAAATTGTCCAATAGGTATTAGCTTAAGCACATTATGACAATATTTATGACCTGGATGAAGATCACAATTAAATTAAAACAGAAAACGCCAGTTATTACAGTACATTTGATTGGAAAGACAATCAAGAAGACCTCATTACTGTGAGCGAGGAAGCAAATAAACAAAAGCTTCTTGGTTTGTTTTTACCTATGCCTTCTGTTAGAGAACTTTTCTAAGTGACCAATGATGAAGAAGAATCAGGGCGCAAAAGGCATCAGAAAGCCAAATGACTGCAATGTATCAGACAGATACAATCACCAATTTGTAATTGGCTCCCGCAGGAAAATAGGCTACCTCATCATTGATTCTGCAGCGCCCAATAATGATGCAGAATCCATCACTGACTGTAGAAGAATATGTTCTCACTGTTGCTAAAAGGTGCCTGTAACAGTGTCTGTGCTATTCATTACAGTCACAATGATTGTCCACATTTCTGCCATTATCTTCATGAAAAGATACAGAAGGTGTCAGACTGTGTAGACAGGTGTGGTGAAAAATCCAGGCTGTGTAAAACAGACAGGACACAAATTATGTCAGTGGAAAATGCAGTAAATACTATGAGTCAAAATGAGGTAAGTGAAAATATATTCCTCTGTAGCTGTCAGCTGAATTTGAACAGCTGTCCAAACAAAAATAATAATTTTACTAGAAAGAACTTACTGTAGTTGACAAGAGTTAGTATTAATTTATTTTATTCAGACATCCTTACTGATGTACTCACTACTTAGGCTTTTTTGGCATGAATTTTAAAATTTTCTAAATCACTTGCCACTGACTGTGTTGCTTTTATGTTACTTTGGATACCAGTAAAAGCTAATTCATTTGATTTTGTGATATGAGGTTTCTGAGAATATAACTATTTAGAAGTTGGACTTAAAATGGCACATGGCGCTGTAAAGAATCATGTGAAGGCATGGTGGCAAATTGATGTAGCGCTGTCTCTCCCGATCAAAACACATAATTTCTTACCTGCAGATATATCTTCTCCTTTCCTTAACTTTTACACTGTCCCTCTCTCTGCCATCTGCCATCTCACCCCTAAACTTCATACATTTAAATCTTTGACAAAATGCATTATTAAGTCTATATTCCCCGTTTTACTTCTCCTCTGTCCCCTTCTCCTCCCCTCTCTCTGGAGGGCTGTGGTGCAGTCTAATTAGAGCCTCCGGTTTAGGATGTCATTATCTCTCTTCTGTTTCTGGCTACAGTGCAGTACTGAATCAGCATAGGGAAATGAAAGCCCTGCCCTGCACACGGCGCAACCTCATGCAGGCACATACACAACAATGGCATGGGAGGACGGCTCCTTCTGCATCTTCCTCACTGCAGTAATATGCGGCCATGCATGCGTGTGTAAGAAAGAAACTGGAAGTGCAAAGGAGACAAAAAGAGATACTATGGGTTTTATATATTTTATGTGTAACCGAATTGAGCAATGGCAGAGAAGGTGAGAGGAATTGGAGGCTTCAGGAATGTGATAGACTTGTGCTAAAAATTTTATTTGCTGCCTTGTCCATCAGTGCCAATGACTGTCAGCCTTTGGCCCATTATTCGCCTTATGAGACACTGGGCGAAATATGACACTGATTCAGACCAAGGAAAATACAACCCACTGTCAGACTCACTCACTCTGTCCCTGTTTCATACACATACCCAGACTTTACACACAAAGGCATGTATGCAGTCCTCTGGAATGGTCATCTTTGGTGCTGGCTTACTTACGCATTCCACTTAGTGGGGGTGCTGCTTGTTTTTAATGATCGTTTTGTTTAACCTGAGCCTGGGATCTTCCTAATATTTGAGTCAGTGTTATACTTGTGTGGCTCCACATGAGTGCTGAGGATGTAGCTCAAGTTGGAGGATGCAGTTTTTACGGTTCCTGTGGGCTCGGGGCTTATAGTAGCTGAATTTGAAGGTCATTTCTGAGGGAAACAAGGACATTAGCTGGAAATATGAGCCCCAAAGAATATGCCAGATAAGAGCAATGGCTGTGGCCATTAATCACAGTCGCACAAATATTATCATATTGTCATATCATAAGCCAGTGCGTGTGTGTACAGTATAAGAGGCTGCAGTACATGAGCCTGCAGCACAGTATGAAAAACCTGCATTAAAAAGTAGCAAGTCAGAGATAGATAACAGCTTAACAGCCTTCCTTATTGTGTATGGTACTTCTTTAAAAAGATCTCTGTGGTGGCCAGAAAGAGAAAAGGATAACATCTTGAGGTGCTAAGTTAATGAAACAGATAGTGACATAGTTAAACTGATGTTATGTTTTACTTATCTCACTTTCAGAGATATGAAACCTAATAATAAAAACCTACATACGTCACCATTTCATAGAAATTCACTTAGATTGTTTTAACTTATTGCAGGATTATGGTTAAAAGAGACTTTTTGAAATTAAATTATGTGTAAAAATGTCTGAAAAAATGTTAAGCCAGCTTTATATATCTTATCCATTATAATACAGGATTTAGGTCCATGTTAACTCATCAATTACAAAGACACTATTACAAACATAACCAGACCTTTTAAATCCTTAAAACCAGGGCTCAGAATAGTTTTTGTCCTTGAATGAATTACTCCTATTATTAAAGTCAAAGTTTAAATTAAGTCTTATCCTATTAAATGAAGTGCACCCAGAAGAGTGATATTTCAGCAGTGCATTTACTGCAGTGATGGACTGCACTGTGCATATGTGAAAACGAACAAGCCATATAGACTCATAAGAAGTTATAAACATGGCCTTTTCCTGCACTTTTGTGCTGCCCTCGGGAAGCTTTTAATCCGGTAGCATCAGTGCAGCACAGGTTCCTCTGGTAGATAAGGAAGCATGTGTGGTGTGTATCACATGACATGTAGCACAGGTGTGTGTGTGTGTGCATGTACCTAGTTGTTTATGCAATTGGGGAATCATGGAGATTGCTAGATGAGAAAACAATTCCAGGCTGTTGCAGGCCTCATGGTCGAACTGCATGGCAACACTATTTCATCAGCACTAACACTCCCCTCCTATCCCTCTAGGCAACAGCTTGCTGGTTAAAAAAATAGTCTGACCCCAAGTAAACCCTTTTGTCTAACTGTCTGACCCTAGAAAAAGAACCAGTGTCCTGCAGCTATAGACACTCAGGATACTGCTAACATCTGCTGACAAATCCACATGCAATATCAAAGCTTCCTGATACAGCCATTGATTTTAATGCGTATGGAAAGAAATGCTGAATGGAAACAGTGAATTAAAAAGAAGAAATACTCAATATCTCAACAGAAGCTGATACTGACATTGTCACAGTGAATGGTAATGAAGATATGTACTATTAGTTGTCAGTTCAATAGCAGTCTTCCTACAGTATGACAGTCTCCATTTTGTATCACACAGTTGATGGGAACATGAATGAAAGAATTCATTTCCATTTCATTCCCAAATTTAGCGTTAGACCTTGTGTGTTATACTAACCTTGGAGCGTGGTGGAGCACGGATGTACCACTTACAGTCAATGGCCTCGGCAGCACCGGCCTTCCCATCCCTGGTGATCTGATGAGACTCAACGATACCTTCTGGACCAACCATGTCATACTGACAGGCTGAAACACACAGACACGCATAAAAGCACACATGCACATATCAAGATGTGCAGTTGAAGCAAACACACATGAGCTCACAAATATCACAAACACAAGACATAAGCATACAGTATACAGCACACAGCATACAGGACAAAAACAAATATATAACTGGAAGAACCACAATATAGGCTTTACTGAGATAAAGAGATCACAGAAAGAGACTGAATTTTATATCAAGTGTGACAAAGACAGAAAGAGAGAAAGAAAGAAACATTGGCAGAAAGTAAAGGAGTATACCTACAGGGCAGAGGTGGGGGTACTCCCAAGTCTGCAAAGTCCGGATCTGAGGGGAGAGCAGAGGAAGGTGCATTCATTTTTAATGCATGATTACAAAATCAGGATCTTCACAGAGGCAAAAACAACAAGGTGTAACAGCACATGGAGACACTTCCAGCAAAGAAAACTACAAATAGCTTCCCGCACTCCAAAATAATTTTGGCATCCTTAAATGCTTTGTTACTGCTCCCTCTTTGGAGCTTTTGCTGCTGTGATATTATACTGTATATTACAATATTCAAGACAACTTTCCATTACACATTCTGAAATCAATCCTGCAACAATTTCTCTGAATAGACCAATGGGATTAATATGCTACAGTCATACTGGTAACCATGGGACACTGATATGCTTTGAGATAAATGCTAGCATCAGCAAGCTAACATGCTTGCAGTTATGATGAAAGTTCACCAAGTTAGTTTACCAGGTTAGCATGCTAAAATGGAACCTCTACTTTCCACAGTGTGATAACAGTGAGTGAAATATCTGTGCAAAATTGAATCCACATATGTAAAGAATTGCTGGGGAGGTACAGTCGATCTTTAGGTTTAATGTACTGAGTAAACTGAATAAATGCAGTTGAGTTTGCCACAGTATCCACACTCTTTTTGTAAAATGGCCTCATTAGTGTTACACTGGTCAATATATTAAATCAAGCAAATGTATGCCAATTAAGATTCTGGAAGCAAAATAAGATGATCAAAGACTGACTTATGCAGTAGAGGTTCTCTTGGGGCTTCATTCAGTACTTTAATCAGTAAAATATGAAGTTGTGTTTTACAGCAGCTTGACAGAAATTTGTTTTAATTAGAGTAAGTTGATTGAAGATTAGCCTACAATTTGTGAACAAAGTAAACTGTAAAATTAGTTTTGTATGTGGTAGAGATTTTTGAAAGTCAGCTTGAAGTGAGAGGTTTTAAACAGTTTTTCTGTATAATGTTGCATTAAATTACATCAACAAGCCCTGCATCGCTGACGTGTGTTACCTCCTCTTGCTAGTGAAACATCACAGTCTCATCTCTTATCCCCAAAGATTATATCACTCTTTAGATGACTTCACACAAGTCAGAATCTGAGTCTTGAAAAATCTTCACTGCTCAGTTATGTTTGTTTACTATGTAGGAACATTTCTCTGAGTGATTTTTCTCACCAAACTACAGCTGAATTTTGCATCATGTTCAGTTTTATTGTAAACTTATTGTAAATAACATTCATTCCACAATAATGGTACTGCACGCAACCTTGTTGCCGTGCTATAAAAAAGGTTATTTTGACCACCTGACCCTGAAATTTGCTTTTATCTTTTGTTGCCTGCCTGCTGTTTTTATTGGTGTTCCTTCTCTAAATGCCCGCTTGCTGCTGACAGTGCTTAATCTAAGCAAAGTGCATTTTTATTACTATTCCATGAATCTTTCTTTTCAGTTCAAACATTTTTGTCACGTTCCATGCAGCATTGTCTTTAAAATGCAAAAATTGCTTTAATTTAGCTAATTTAGAGGGAATTTTGTTTTTCTTTAAAGTCATGGCACAACACCTTAATCGGATTTAAGTCCAGACTTTGATTAGGCCATTCCAATGTATTGGATCACATAATCTCTGAAAAGTTAAACTTTTGTCTCATCATTTCACAGTATATTTGCCCAATAGTCTTGGGGATAATCATTATAAGGTTTTTGGCAAATGTGAGAGTTCACTGGAGTCCCAAAGCCTTAGAAATGGTTTCGTAACCCTTTCCGGACTGATACATGTCAGTAACTTTGTTTATCGTCTGTTCTTGGATTTATTTACATTGCAGCATGATGTGTTGCTCTTGAGATCTTTTAACATGTCTTGATTCAACAGGTGTGACAAATATGCAAAAGCTTGAAGGGGACAGATACTTTTTCACATCAGTATAGTCATTCAAAGGTACGCCGTTAGCCGTGAGCTTCGAGCTGCATTCATTTGGAGGACAGAGCCTGAGGAAATAGGGAACACAAAAAAGGCTTCACATTAAATCTGATTGTTCATTGCCAAATCGAGACATGGCTACCACTGACTGAGTTCACTGTGGAAAATGAGGTCTGATTGCACAGCGTGAACACCTTGCCTAAATGTCACAGTTTTTTTGTCTGTATGTATGCCCTAATTTTTCTGTCTAGACATGAGTCAGAGCTTCAGTGTGTGTGTGCTGGACATGAGGAGCAGCATGTCCAATATACTGTACCTGCTGACAGAATACCAGATAAAAAAGTGAAATGGCTGTTGAGGGAGGATGAACATTCAGTGTTTTTCATGATGAAACTCCCTGTGTAAAACCTATAATCAAAGCAGAGAGATTGTTGGGCCGATGTGGATCTCATGTTATGGTGAAAAGAAGAACCCACTGAATACCTGTAATAAATCTGGAAAGGCTGCAAAAAAACTCTCTTCCTGAAACTCTTAACACCAACCAGGACAAAATAAAACAAACAACGTGAACACAAAAGCATTTAGGAGAGGTCATCAGAGTCTTTTTCCTCCTGATTATTAGTTACTATCAAGTAAGGCTCTATGTCCGGTATCCGTTCAAACGCCTTGAGGGAATTTCTTCAGAAACTGTCTGGGTAAATTCAAAGATGAACTGATTATATTTTTGTTGTTTAAGGCCAAAGCTTAAGGTCACTCACTTCTGTCCCACTTTCCTTGAAGAAATATTTAAGTTGGAACACTTGGAATTTAATCACATGTGGCTCAAATGTTGGACTCATGAATGAACTTATTAGAATATGTATCTGGATTGACATACATGTAATTTACATCTTGACTGGTTGGTGGAGGCATAATTCTAATCATATTAATTAAATCATTATTTGGCCTTAAAATGTCAGAAAATAGTCACAAATGTAAATTGTAGTTTCCCAAAGCTCAAAATGACATATTCAATTAGCTTCGTATGTCCAACTAACAGTAAAAACTCCCTATGATGTTAAACTAACATCTGTTACTGTGTTTTTTTTCTTCATATTAGGCCAAATCCAAATATAAAGGCTTGCTGAGAGCAATGCAAAAGTAACAAGTTAAAGTAATAAGTTACTGTCTTCAAAAGTAATCCCATAGCATATTACTTATAATAAACAGTAATAAGTAATATATATTAGTTTTGGCAAGTAACTAATTAACCATTTGAGAGAGAGAGATAGGCAGCAGTTATCTTCTATTAACACTGAAAGTGAAAGAAATACTAACCTGAAAAGAAATTCATTAAATATTACAATATTATTACGAAATATTACAGCTTGTTTAATCCCTCTGGCCATAGATCAGAAATACTCCCTAACTCTCGACGATCAATATGCAGTATTTCAGACAATTTGAAAATATAGCTTAAACTACATTTAGTTGTATCATATAGAAAAGCTTCATCTTCTTTCAACATCTATCAATGTTGCCTTCAACAGTGTGTTTATGTGCGCATAGAAGGAAGATAGACAAGCAGGGAAGCAGGCAGGCATGAGGGATGAGGAAATGAAAGCAGAAGACACTTAATGAAACAGTGACCTTCAGGTCATCTGTGCAGGTTGTGTCAGAGATTTATTATTGGGCTTTGCCATCACTTAACCTGACTTGATCACAAGGCCAAGGAACCTCAAAGAAATAGATGCATATGTGTATGTAGGCACACACGCACACACTTTTGATAAAGACTTTTTTTAACATGACAGGCCCCACTAAGAGGCTGCTATGCCTGAAAATGTCTCTTGTGTGACCCTTGACCTTTTTAGAGTCAGACTCCTGAATTTCAATCAAGTGGAATCCATCCCTTCCGTCATCCATCACCCACTCTCCCTCTATGTCCTCCTTGATTAATCGGTTCAATCAATTACATGGATTGATAAAATGATTGATGAACTATATAAAGTGCATGTACTCTACCGCAGCAGGTGATTAAACTCTGTTATTTATAAGGTGGGTATCTGAGCTCGGTCACACCATGTAATATTTGATTACTGGGTGACCATCACACTTGGAAAGCGTTGCTATACGTTGCTACAGTGAATAATAAATACCATACTGAAAACCTAACTCGCCATAGTGAATACAGATAGAAATTTTGCCACAGCTCACTGTTATATCCTGACATGTGAAATATGTGTGCTGCCATTGTATTCATACTGCAGCTTCTCTATGGTGCCTGCTCTCTGCACTGCACTGTGTAAATGCTTTTGACTGTGCAAGCTGAATTCAGAGCACATCCACACATGGCCCCACCCTCTCCTTTCTTCATAAAGCTCTACCAAGAGCATAATCTTCTGGGGCTTACTGTATTTACCCTTTGCAACACAGAAAATGCTCACTTTAAAGCCTGGGACACAGACTGCCCCACAGCACTACATATGCACAGACTGAATTACTTAAAGTCATCATCCTAATGAACATAATCTTAATCAAATAAATAAGTAAATAAAAAGTATATTCATACATACATGCGGTATACCCCTGACTATGAAAAACCAGATAGCTTCACAGTGGCAGTAAAGAAGTTATGCCCCCATCAACAAACACGAGCAGCTTGCAAATGCCAGCTCAAATTTGCTCATCATATTGCTTCAAAAACATTCTTATAATATTGGCAATGCAGCAATGGTAATTCGTTTTGGCAGCAAGCAACACAAAAATAATCATTAGGAATTTGTGCTAGTAAAAAAAAAATCCGAAACAAATGATGAGTAGGCACTGATTAGCGCAGTTTGGCTGTGTAGTGGGAAAATGTCCTTTATTGTGAAAACATATGCACACACAGACAAATGACACAGAGTACTGCAGAACTGTCAGGAGATGTAAATTTCTAATAACTTTGTGATCACAGAAGTATTGCACTACTCTTCATAATACAGAAAACAACGCTATGTTTTATTAATGAGACACATTACGTCTCATTTGGAACTGAACACTAGGCAACATTGCTATATATCCCTTCAGTAATAGCTGAGTCCCAGTGCATGTAAAACAGCAAATGAATGGGGCTCACGGTTATCTCTGTGTGGCAATATTCCAGGAACCAATGAACACAAACATGCACACACATTCATAAGCAGCCCACACACAAAAACTCAATTTCCCAGTGGCCTCATTTCCTCTCTGCTGCTCAGCAGTGACATTTAAATAAGCATCTGATTAATAATCTCAGCTAAAGTGGTTGATCAAGCTAATGAATGGCTACCATTAATCACACCAGGCACAGCTGTGGATGGAGTTCGAGAGACAGATAGAGGAAGAGGTAAAGAGATAGGGAGAGAAAGGGAGACATTTTCCACAGTTTGATTACTTTCAAGGCCCTTTCAATCACAAATAAAGAGCACTTCTGGCAAAAGGTGATTGTTTCTGTCACGCCGTACCTTCACTGATTCCTGTACTGAAACAATCCTGTGTCTGCAGTTTCATCAGTTCACCTAGCGTTCATCTCCCAAAACACACCTGCACATTACATACTGAAGTAATCAAATACATTGCCTGAACCAACAAAAGACCTCTATGAAAACCCTCTTTGATCAAACAATGTCGTAAAGATTAACTATATAGCTAATACCCATTGTACAGGGGTTTGCTGACGGATGACAGCCCAACTATACAGAAAAGTGACTGTTGAGGAGGCCACAGGATCTGCTGAGGACTGATAGGATTCACCGCAACCTGAGTGTCATGGCCAGTGAGTTGGGTCTGTGCCCTGAACAGCGATTAGCAATCATGTGTACCCCAATGCCACACAACCAACACCACCAGCTACACACCAGCGATGCTGCTAAGAACTGTACCGTACTAGACTGAAGAGGAATAAAATGTGTCTCATGCTTATAGTGGAAAAAGTGACATAAATTGCAATTTTCTTGGGTTTAACCAGGAATGGAAGCTTGACTCACTCCGCTTCACATTCATACAAACATAAATACAGCCTGCCCTTGACCCGGATTTGTCATAGAAGCCAGCAATAGGGTGACACAATGAGGTGAGCTTAAAACTGGGAAATCCAACTGGGAAAAGCTAATCCCAAACCCATTCTCACCCATCAATGGTTCAAGTGCCCTTGAGCAAGTGACTTAACCCCAATATGTTCCGGTAGAGGTGCTGACTATCCAGAAATAGCAGTTAAAATATCATCTGTCAAACGGATGGTCACAGGACTTCAGAGGTATATGGATTACAAGAATTGTATGATCTCTGCCCTTCTATGTGGACTAATGACTCATGTGATACATTATTGATCTCCATAAGGGAAGCAGCTATAAAAAAACTCTTGAAGCACACAGGGATACAGTGGCTTGCACAAGGACACCTCAGTACATGAATCATGTGGTTATCTAGTTCATTTCTAATCTCTAAAGCTTTTGAGATTTTTGACCCCCACAGATCTGTTAGATGAGCAAAATTATTTCGTCACTGACATCACTCATCATGTTCATGTAAACTTTAAACTGGGTGGTATTTGACACTATTTACCATTTAATGTGGTAATTGTTACTTTGCTTCTTATAATTTAATCAATCATTTTTATGCAATTGAACTGTGAGTGTTTAGTTCAGTTCAGTTATTCTTGGATTTGTACGACTGCCACTTAGTGTGACTAGCCACTTTCTGTCACATTATACAGTGTTCAGGTGTTACAACTGACAGCTTATGGGGATATAGTTTGAATAAAGTAGTAGTTAATCTTTCCATGTACCTTCTTTTATCTGCAGAGGCACCCCATATTGTTTGGGAATCATTGCAGTAAACCAATGCAATTAGTATTCAACATATTACCTTAGAAATATACACATATGCAATTTATTGTGTGCTTTTTCATTTAGTGTCTCAATTGATTTCATTGAATAAAATCTAGTCTTTAGCCTATTGAAAATATTGGTGGTGAAGAAGAAAGCTCTTATTTGTTAATCTGCTCTCCATCCATCCATCCATCCATCCATCCATCTCTGGTTCACACATTCTTTGCTTGTGGAACATTTCCCTGTTTAGGACTTTGATTCATACCGGTACATGTACATTCATGCCACATACAAATAAAAGTCCCCATCGAGATTTTTTTTTGTTGAGGGGAGAGCACAACATCTAGTCACTGGGATGTAGTTTTACTTAATTGTTCACCATTATTTACAGTGATAGATTTGAGAAATCTGATTATGGCTGCGTGTCTGCGTGCTCCCATTGTTCTGTGTGTGTGTGTGTGTGTGTGTAATTTCTCCCATCTCATCCATTGATCAAGCTGTTAACAGCTCTCCTCCTTCTGTCCCAGACAAGGACAAAAAGCTGATACTGAAACAACACTACTCCAGCACTTCGTGAACAATGCCCCCTATCCTGTTGTGCTCCATGTAGTATGTGTATATGTTTGACAAGGCACGGGCATAGTGGAGTTGTGTACTGGTATCTAGGTATTACGTAGGCTGTGGAGTAGCGACTACTTTACTATTGTTTTTGTTGGTGGTTTAATTTGTAATAAAGATACCGGAGTAATGTGTGCTCCCAGCTTTAACCCATTAAGCCCTAATCTGTTCATATGCAAATGTGTGTGAATCACTACGAAGCTTTGCCAAAGCAGAGTGCATGTTCTGTATTGAGTGCTAGCACATTTGACTGTGTATCTGTAAAAATGTGTGCGTGACCATGTGTGTGCTGTGTGTGTAAGGTGTACTGATGACTCAGGCATGAACCTATTTCTAATGGAGCAGTTAGTTGTCCCTAGGCACCACAGGTGTTTCTATCTAAGTGACACCCCAATGACAGACACATTCCATACAAGTTCTATTTGGGCAACCATGCAATAAATCAACACAACATTGCCACTCTGCCAGTCATTACTGCACACATTGTGTCTGAGAGACAGAGAGAGATACAGTGACATAAACGGACAGAGCAAGGGCAGTTCTGCTGATCTGCAAACAATCCCCCCCCAAGAAAGGTAATTTGAGAGTCTGATTGCTTTTATGAGATAGTGTTTCATTTCACTGTCATGGAATTATGAGAGGTAGCACACTCCTGTTTCACTGCTACTCTGCATCTGTTCCAGAGCACCCAGGGGTGAATCACTGGCTCACACACTTTTCTGTGCCAACAACAGGCTACAATTCGACCCAGCTGGGTGATAAACAGGAGCCAAATACACTTAAGCTAGTACCCAATACAAACACAAGTGGATTTAAGTGAAGAATGCTGAACAAATTGCTTGCCATGTTAAAGAAGTAACCGTCACAGTAATGTGGCATAAGATTGGAAATAATGTGATTTCAAGATGGAATTGTGTAAAATGTTAGCCTTTAAATAAACCCTAAATCAGCAAGCAGAGAGAAAATAAATGAAACGGAGTAATGGGATTGATGCTCTGGTAGTAAAGAGAGATGGAGGGGCTGACAGAAGCAAAGTCAGATTCTGAGAGAGAGAGATTAAGAAACAGAGAGTAAGATGCAGGTTGAGATTTTGGCCTCCACGTTTCATAGGGTTTTTACCATTAAAGTGACTGACAAAGTGCTAAAAAGAAGTGTAATAGGATTTAAAGCTGATTTAAGAATATTGCACCACTGGTGCAGCTGTGTAACACAACAAGAGCTCTGACAGGAGCTGAACATTGGACCAGAGGCAGACTATTAACTATAAAATGCACAGTTATGGTATCAGTCACAACTGTCATCTTTCACGTTCCCTTTGAGAACAACTTCTATAACACATGATCTACGAGCAGATAATCCTAAAAAACTCTTTCGTGTTTATGAATCATGACACAATTCATTTAAGGAGCAATATAAAAGTGAAAACATCTTTTGCAATAAAGATAAACCAAATGAGATTAATTAGAGTTTGTTAATTAACAAAGTAAACGCATACATTTTTTTTATTACCTTTGTGCATAGTTAGTCTGCTTCATAAGCTTAGCCAACCAACTCCTGCTGACAAGCTGTAGCATCACCATACAGACCTAATGAAATCTATTAGCGAGAAAGTGAATGAGTGTATTTCTTAAATATATTCAGCTGTATCTTATCTACCCCAATACTCCAAAAAGTGGAAGTTCCTGCAAAGATGCTGTCAGGGATCCAGCATTTGTAAAGCTTTACCACATAGTCTTTAGTGATATTTTAATCACTTGGTGGAAATAAACGTAATGTGTCATTTTCATTTAATTTAAAATATATACAACATAGCAAAGGTACTTATTTAAACATAATTCTGCTCCAATAAAACTCCACATAAATTGTGCTGAACAGCTAGTGCATTGGCTTTCAGAGATTTTTTTGCTGAAAACAAGTGTCTGCTGTGTGAACCATAAATTAAGTGGTGGGATGGAAAAAAAAAACAAGATCCAAAGCAAGAAATGAAAGACACACAAATACACCCCAGAGCTGAAGGGAACTGTGGGTCTGTGGAATCTGAGGGTATATCACTACAAACAATGTGTAGTCATTAAAATATGAATTATAGCTGCTTTAAGTGCTTAATCCATCTAGATGCATTGCTTTAGGTCATATTACATCAAAATGGGGCTAACATCTTGTGTGTACTGTAGCATGCATCCTGGCAGGTAAACTAAAAGCCCCTCATTCTAATCCAGAGCCACAGAGTTCAGACGCCCTACATGCTATAATAACAATCCCATTTCACCTTTAAGCTTCTTCCCACCTGAAGTGTTGCTAAACTGACACTATTCTTCCTCAGCAACACCTCTAATGCCTAAAAGCTAACAGCCAAACTATGCTTATATATATATGTGTGTGTGTGTGTGTGTGTGTGTCTGTAAGCCTCTGCTTCCTGTTGTCACCAAGGAGATGCAGCTTCTTCGATCTCGCTAACCACACAAACACTTTGGGCAGCCGGGCCAAGTGAGCATGCCATGTGAGAAGATGAAGCGAAGCTGCTAGAACCTGACACACACAAACTCACAAGCTTCGATCTTCTGTCTTCTTCCCTTTGACCCCTGTCTGCTGGGATACACAAGGTGTTAAATTGGCAGAATCACAAAGGAAATATTCAGCGTGGTGAGCTATCTGTGGCTGTGTAAGGTCTGACTGAGGCTGCAGGGCTGGTGTCTCTTCAACTACTGGAAACAGCAGCCATATGATTGATCACCATATTGATTAGTTTTAAGAGGTTTAAGTTGTATCTGGATAATCACAAGCTCACATTTAAATTCAAATCATAATAAATACAGTATAATTTTTATTCTGGGACTAAACAATGTGGCACTGTCTCAGTCTCTGTCGAGCTTTTAAACTTCCCGAACCTCTCGGCTGTGTCTGTTTCCAAAACTCTTAGTAAGTCTCTAAATTTAGCCATCCAGGCCTGATGCTGTATTAAGGATGTAACAATATTTATGCCAGTCAGCAAAGTATTTTTAGAGAGACGACTTGATAGAGTGACTGACAGAGAGCCACTGAATCTAGACTCATATTTACCAGAACATTAATTTAATGGGATATTAATTAGAGAAAAAGAACATTCACTTTGTCTACATTAAAGTTTTTATCAGTTATTCCAAAATACCATGTTTATGTATGAAATTGTATAAAATTGTCCAGTATAGTAAGTAATCATGCCGTGTAGTTAAACATTATGATGGCTAAGTGCTTTTCATGGCCATTGCATCTAAATAAGTAAATGCAATCAACAGAGGCAGGGTGGGATGTTGGAAGAAAGAAGTGTGAGAATGTGGTCACATATTAAGAGAAATTTAATCTGCACAATGAAAACTGCATTTACACTTACAACCTCAGGTTTTACTATTCCAAACAACTCCCAATAGAGCAGACTAGAAGGTAATGGAGGGTGACCACAGTGTCGGACTTTATTTTACCAGCGAATTGGGAACAATAAAACAGCTAGAATGACTGAACTAAAATGAAGCCTGCTTTGTAAATTCACACTCTGAAGTATTTCAGAAATTTGACCTAATTAATTTAAAGAAAAATTATTTGTATTCTTTGTTTGTTTTTTTATGTCCTGTGCCTCTGAAGGCACGTACAGAGCATAACCATTATATCATTTACTGAGCGTCAGTTTACAATGAACCTATAAAATAAAGAAACACTGCAGGTATGGTTAATTTTATCATGTTTTTTTTTTTTTTACATTTGCTTCATTCTTGAGAGGACACATTGGTAAAATCCTGCAGGTGTTTCTAACAGAGAAAACTGCAGGAAGGGATGTCTTCTATAGGACCTACTACACTCAGAAAAAAGCTGACTAAAGCAGCTCCTACCTGGACTCACAGTGAAGCAGAGCAGGTTTGAGTATTAGAGCATTTATCAGTTCTTTTATCATACTGATCCATGTATAAAAGCTCAGCACTTCTGTACTTTCACAGACCTGGTTAATCTGCTCTCAGTTACCTCACTGAGTGATGGCACAGAAGCCAATAATCAATGACACAATAGTGAGATATCAGCACTTCACTTCACAAAGCCAGTGCACATCCACATGTACAAATGCACATGCAGGGCTCCAGACTGCTACAAATATAGCTGCATTTTGTGACATTTCTTGGGACAGTGTGACCACATTTTACAACTAGGTGCACAAGAGCAACTTGCAAATATGCCTTCTACTTGTTTTGGTTTTAAATCATCAATGTATATCGCATAAAACACTAGGAAGGGACACTATACAGTGAAATTTTACCTAGAGCATAGATAGAAAATTGGGTTTTGTATTTCTATACTGCTACTTGAAGAGACCAGTGAGATTCCACTGGTTTACACTAAATATAACTGTGTCTGTGGTGCATTGAATTCTTTGTGTTAAAACAAGGGTGGGGCTCAGATCCTGAGGGAGGAGAGAGCTCAGAGAGCTCTTAGTAATTGTATCTACCACCATATTTCAATGTGTAGGTTTGGATATAGAGATGCAGTGACGTGCCATGCAGCAGGCACCAACTCTCTGTGCGCCACCTTCCAACCAGCCCACCTAACCTCTCCGCTCACCTTTTCTCGGCCTACACCCTGAATGCATCTCCACAGGGAAAACACTCTCTCATGTTTTTATGCTTGCTACCTGTAGCATCATATACCAATTCAGCCATATAGGCATGATAATGGTATTGATTTCAGTATCTAAGCAAAGAAATCAATAAGGTATTTCCCAAATTGCTGAAAGGTTCCTTTAAATCAATGTCCCCACAGTGGTCGAAGAGACTTTTATTTACTACAGCTGAACAAGATTTTAAATCCCCTTCACTTTCTCACATAGACACAAATCAGTTCACACACACAAGTACTACTCACTGCAGTGGCACATGATTAAGTCCCTCTTGGCGCAACAACAAATATCAGCATCAATATCAGCATTGAGCTGCTGATGAACTGCTGAAGGCCACCCACAGACCTCTGTGTGTCCATTTCTTTTCCCTCACATTTAGCCCCACCATCATCAAGCTAAATGGGGGTGGGGGTGGGGTGGGGTGGTGGGCTAAAGCCTGAGTGTCACACACCAGATTTCGTCACATTTCCATTCCAGCACCTGACTGATCATTGTCAGCACAGATGGATTTCACTGAGGGGGAGATGTGAGGTTGTTATGGTGTTGTGGTGGATCGAACTGTACGTAAGAAATCATGCAACGAGAGTTCATCGAGTATCATGTATTTGTTTTTAAAAGTATGTGCCTATATGTGTACATGTATTTCATATAAGGGATTCATATACTGTACATTACTGCTTACATCCAATTATGTGGCTGCGTATGTACATTCAAGAGATTTCCACGCACGCTCGGCTTTGAGTGTCCAGATGCTTAATTTAGTCGTACTGCGTGCTGTCATTGGTTGTGTGACTCCTCTGACATGCTCCCATATGGACTCATGTTTCGTGACAGCCTCATCATTCCAGTCAGTGAAGACCACTGAAATGCCTTCTAATAAGACTAGAGAGCTCCACAGCTAGAGAGTCCACACTATAACCACTGATGGACGATCAAACCCAACGCCCCAAGGCACTTCACTAGATTATGAAACAGTTTCTCCTTTATTTTCTCACGTTTACTAGAATTTTTTAGATCTCGCAGTGAATTGTGCCACCGCGTTTACTGTGGAGGGACATAGACGTGGCTACTGGACAGCCCCTCTTGGCGCCCTACATGCAGTGTGTAACATGCGTGCATATGGGCCTGCTTGTTCATTTCTCCATTCAGCCGGGAATGCAACTGAAAATACTGCACTTAAATAGTTTTTTTTCTTCCCCTGTGTGCAATAAGCAGCCTGCAGCAGGACAATTTTCTCCACGGACACTGCGGTCATAGAAAAGCTTGGACTGTTCAGTAGTCTGTATCACCATCTTGTGGAGAAAGCTTAATCACCTCCACAGGTACATTAAAAAGTGCAGATTGGGTATGTTCACTGGCAATAAATCTACAATCTACTCACCACACCTACACAGCTTTTGGGGAGTTCACAGGTAGGAGGCAAACTTTGTAATTGCCTATAAAAGTAATATTACTCTCTGAAAATGAAAAAACATTGTTAAAATGAACAAATTGTGAATGTAGGACACTGGTGATAGCATGTTATGAAATATTTACTCTGACTTTACAGAGCCAAGTAGGCCTATCCTGTGCCACTGGGTATGGTCCCCTTCAAGTGATATAGGAGAATAGTCACGCTGAATCTATAATCATTCACTGGGAATGGGCTCGTTGTGAGTGTCCTTGAGGGTTAATCTATATGTGTCCTTAGTGCTTAGGATGTCCATGAAATATAGCGATGCCAAAAATGGACCCAAGGGCTCAAGAGTAAGGAGGAAAGGTCTAATGACTGAACTGTAATGCTCCTTCTTTTAGACGTAATTCATATCCTGTTTCTTTTTTATCATCCCCATCTTCTGTAGTAGCTTTCCACTTCAGTCTCTGTTGTAAGGCAATGAAGTCAAGCCCTTGGCAACCCACTGAAATATCCACATCTTATATAGATAAAAAGAGAGAAACTGCTGCATTGCTGCAATAATCTTTATGGGCATATATATTAAGATTGCTGAATTTTTCTTTCCCACAGGGAAATTCGTAATAGGAAAATACATTGTAACATGAAACTTTAGTCTTTAAGCTGTATTTTTATTTAGTGTTTTTTTCCCCTTAAAAACCACAACCACTATCAGAAAAACAACACAAACTGCTTCTTTATCAGATTTTAATCTGGAAAAAAATGAAAATAAAAAAAGGATGATAATCCTTGCCAAATCCAATCTGCCAGCACTGAGACATTTTAGTTTTAATAATTTTGTCCTCTTTCAGCTCCTGCATTACATTTTTTAATATTTCCTGCTGAAGTATATTAATGATACTCATCAGGGTACTGCTGGCATGCTTTGCATCCGAAAATGTAACTTTATACATGTTATTAAAGGCATCTGATTAATAAACAATTTATGACCTTTGACACAAGATACTGTAGATGGTACAACTATGTCAAAACAGTGAAAGTAAAACATCATACTGTACATCTTTGTCTATTTTGTATTACAATCAGTCCCTATATTCTTTAAGTATGTACTGTATATATATGAATGTACATGCCAAACTGTCCCTCACCTCTCCTGTCAACCTCTCCCCTCCTCTCTTTTAGTCCATATCCTATGGCGGAGAACAGGGGAGATTAGGAAAGCCTGTTATCCTTATTAATCCCTCTGCCTCGCCCATCATTCTTGAGTGGGACCCATCCAACAGACAGTTATTGCACTGTGGTATGAAATATTGTCAACATTTCCATGAGTGTCCAATCCATAAGTTATACTGGTTTCAATTTAGCATCTAAGCTCCATATCCTAGAGTTCATGTGTTTGGCACAAACAGTTTTAACATTGGTTTCTGGAGCTGTGGTCTTGATGCGTAACTGTCATCGTGAAGGTCTAAGATCACCAGCCTTGGACTTGTAAGAGTGATGACAGCTCAGAAACAAAGACACCAGACTGAGACCTTGAGGTGTGCATCAGTTTGACATGTCAGACACAATTTTAGCTTCCCTTTACATCAGAGATGTTGAGCATGTCGCTGTTAGTAATGTGACATCTATGTCAAGGCAACCAACTTGATGGGCAGCAATGTCAGGGTGATATATAAGGTCGCAGTGGATGGTTTTGCGAGAGTCACATTCACACTCTCACTCACACACCATGTGAACATGCTCACACTCAGAAATGTAGGTATTGCAAATGAGTTTCTCTGTGAAACATATATTAAAAAGAAACATCTGTGCAGCACATTTCATGCATATAATTTAATGAAATGTTCTTGACATTAAATTGCGCAAAAGAAAAGTTTTTACTGGACGCTTTCACAAAGGCAGAAAGATGTCAATGATGTTTCTGTCTCATTTTATTAATTTTCCCCTATCTGCTACAGAGAGCAGAGAAAACAACTTTTAAAGAGTTTAAGACAGCTGTCTATGGAAGCTGGGCTTCACAAAACACGCAAGGAGGGAAAGCATTTTTCGACACAAAAAACAAACACAAACATTGAAGTGTGTGTCCTGGTGTCTGTGTGGTTTGATACATTTATTTAAATTGACTTCTATCCGTTCTATGAGATGTCTCGTGTTTATTTGTTTCTGCACTATGTAACTTTAGACTCCCATCCCAGTGACACCACACAAAAAAAGTAATGCTTCACGGCCCCATGTCAAATGCAACTACAACTAGTTCAGCTACAACTGTACACTGGTTATGTTACAAAGGTATGTCTTCAATTATAGTAAATATTCTTGATCTAAGTTTGTCTCTTGCTTAGTCACTCTCTCTCTTCCTCATCCTTGCTGGCTCCGGCATCACCTTCTTGGGTTTAATAATAAGATTATTTAGTCATACTTACAGCACTTTAAAAGTAAGTTTGCAGTAGAAATACACAAATTCAGTTCAATATGTGTCTCACAGACCAGAAACGTTCAACAAGATAAGAAAACACACTTTATCAATATTAAGTTAATATGAAATTTGCAAATATACTGTAGTGTGTCATCCTGAATATTTGAATAACAACAATTAATTTGTTATTGTCTCATCAACATCGGAAAGTCGTTTTTTTTTTACAGTGACTATTTGAAGTGGGAGGTGTTGTTATTGCACGTGCATCAGAGCTTGGACAACACACACAAGTGAAACTTCATTTGTGCCCTTAGCAAACATATGAGTATATAAAGTATATTATTACACATTATAAATATTATACATTTAGAAGAAGTTATAAGGTATAATTTGAATTTGAATAAGTTAAAAATAAATAAAAGTAAAAGTAAAAAAAAACAATCTTCCAGGTAATACTTGCAGCTTTAAGAAAGGATAAGGCCTACTTTGCAGCAGGACACAAGCCTGCCACCAGCACAATAAGAAGGCAACAGGAAGCTAGCCAAGCACTAGCTCTCGGCAGTAGCTGTAGGGGTCTAAGCAGCAGGGAAGCTGTACTGCAACATAGATTTTGCTACATGTCTGCCAGATACGAGCATGAATAAATAAACACAGTAAGATCTGTCCAATTTTCCCCCAGCCCGTGGGCTTTAAACCATAATACTTCTGTCACCTGCTATGATCATTCATTATCCTTTCCCCACATGCATTATTTCACAGGTGCCAAGTTAAAAATAGTTTTCTCTATTTTCAATGGGTCTCAACGAATAAGTGAAATAAAGCACACTGCTGCTTGACACAGCACATAGTGCCAGATGAGGAGATTAGAGCTGGTTAAGCTGTTCTGTGGTTGCCACAACCAAATTACTCAACAGGTCACAGTTCACTTGTTAGAAAGGAAGCCTTCTGAGGACAAGAAGGACGCCTAATACATAATTTACTATTACATCAGCGGCAGAAAATTTAGGAAAGTGCAGTCCATGCATATTTGTTGACAAAAAAACACATTGCAATGGGGCTTGTCGAGTTGAGTATGTCAGTGATTCACATTCTGCTAATAGGTAATGAAATACAGTGTGTAGAAACACACTTTGGATTAAGAATATCCTGCTGTTATACAGATTACTCATATATAGCTCCATCATGTATAATGTAGATAAAATGAAGCATGAGAATATACTGTTATATATACTGTTATATATACATTTCCGCCATGACTAACTAGTTTTAGGAACCTGGGCATATATTTTTAAAAGTATAGTCTTACGTTGTGTAGACTAAATAATTAACTGAACAATTGAATATAATGAAAAGATTTGTTGTTGAATTATTGAGTTAACATTATCTTCCAAATATGAGTGAGAAGGCCCAGTGTGGTACTTAGAGACAGAGAGACAGAGTAACCTGTCCAGTGCAAAATGGCACGAATAGCATACAAAGACTGACACGGTTGAGAAAAATTGGTCCTGGCTGTCGAGAAAGTGAGAGAAGGAGAGAGAGAAAGAGACAAGGAGAGTTTTCAGAGTAGAAAGAGAATATTCGAAACAGCAGATTGTGGAGATGGCCACGGCTCAAAAGAAGGAGGGAAGTGAGAGAATGTACAGTACTGAGAAATGGCAAAAACAAAAAATGGTGAATGGGTAAAAGAGAGTCTGACAGCAGCAGAGATACATGGGGAAACAGTCAAATATAAAGCATTGCTTGCAAGCTGTCTAAATTCAGAAGAGAGAGGCAGGTAATTAGTGAGGTTGATGTAATTACTTCAGATAAAGTGTGTGTGTGGATGCTGATGAAGGATAGGTATCCAGCAAAAAACTGAGAGATGCAAGGGGGAGAGAGAGAGAAAGAGAGAGAGAGAGAGAGAGAGAGAGAGAGACAGACCACCAGCCAAGCGGTCCAGTACCATCCTGGGAGAAACAGCATCTGTCTCAGCAAAATGGAGAGAAGCAATCAATAACTATACAGTTAGAGTGTGTGTGCATGCTCAGGCGCATGTGTATGTGTGGTAATGGTGCACTGGCCGGTACAGTTTGCTTACACTGCGTGTATCTAGCAAATGGAAATACGTCAGGCAATATATATAATATAACATATTGATATGGATCGCTCTGATATTTTTACACTGTGACTAAGATATTATACATACCAAAATTTTACAGTTAAAAAGTCAACTTCACTGCAGTGGCAGTAAAGGTCTGCATCAATAGCAACGCATGACAGAGAGAGACTTTTTCCAGAGTTTAGCCACCATGGACATAGCTGAGGGGAGGAGACAATCCTGGGAGGAAGATCCGGGACTAATATTGATATTTCAATAGGTTAACATCAGCCGATGTACTGGTGTGCTCAATTTACTGATCTGTCTCTAAAACTATCAACAACTACTGGATGGATTATGGAATTTCGTGCAGACATTTCTGTTGCCGACTCATTTTGGTGCCATCACATCAAAATCAAATTTTTACAATACTTTGGACAAACATCTGCAAAATTACTGACATTCCCATTGGCCTCAGCTGTACTTTTTTGCCATTATAATAATCACATGACATGATATCATCAGCTGGTTAACATATTTATTGTTAGCATGTTAGCTTTTAGCATTTGGCTCAGCCTCAGTATAGCACGGCTGCAGACTTTTGTTGTGCCCAGATATTTGTAAAAGTAACGCTTCATAATTATGAAGCATTGTTGCCATGTCTGCTCTTTAAAGCACTTTCTGGAAAACCTTTTAATCGATTAAGACAGATAATGCTACTTCTCATCAAGATTCCCTGCTACAGTCACAAATTGAAGCACACGGTCAATATGGTCCTTTTATCTAATCTCTAACCTTTACTTTTACAATATTAGAGACATAAATACATCCAGAAAGGGAGGCCATAATCTCCCTGAGCAGTGGCATAATACCAGAATTCATTTCCATCCATTAGGCACACAAACCTAACTAAAGAGTGAGGAGAATATGGCTACTGAGAAGATGATCTGTCACTATATACAATTCAAAGTGAAGAAGCTTTATGCAAATTCCTGTTTCTGTGACTTGTGGAGAATGCAAGTGCGTTTCAGATAATGGATTCTCATCCCTTACAAGTTTACTGTGCAAACTGTTTTTCAAAATGAAAGTTTCATTTCTCAGTGTCAGGAAAGTCACTCTACGTTATTCTATATCCAAACGGACACCTACAAAAACACATGATGGATTAAAGTGTGTTCACAGCTATCAAAAAGATGAATATATGTACTGCATGCGCACTGCATTTATTTCTGCATGTAACCTTTGATGTCTAATAAAAACAAGGTGAAACACTCTGATCTCCCAGAGAGAATAACCCTGTTGGTCCGATTCACTGCAATCAAAAGGACTGCCTGTTTCTCAATGCATGTCAGAGGGAATTAAGAGCCTTGAATGAGAAATCAAATCACACAGCACTTCCTTTCATCTTCTCTTGAATCCATAGCATGTCATAAAGTATGTTGGAGCAGACCTCCCAGCATTTTGGAATAATCTACCGCCGCTTCTTAATTCTTTCACAGTTTCAAATACAAAGGAGCATCTTGTGACACTTTTGAGCCAACTCCCCAAAATGTCGGGTTCAGTCACCATCACACCAGCGCGCTGAGATTAGACCTTCATCGCAGTATCTGTCCTTACAATACAAACATTTCCTCCACCAATTTAGTAAATTTAGGCTTTCCCTCTGCCTGGGTGTTTGATGGCTGTCCAGAGTAGTCAGTAGTGGAGTGGTGAGTTGTCTTTGATGTTCAAGCCCAGACTGTTAGAGTATTCAAGTTGACTTTGATAAACCCCATTAAAGTATCTACTCCCTCCTTCTCATACACACTTACAGGATATGAACCACACAGAAATTGGTGTGAGAGCAAAAATACAAGGTTACCCTGACACAGCAGGAAGATAAATAACTGGCAAAGGGAAGGCAAATTGATTTAGATAAATGTAAATGAGTAAAATAAAATCACGTTGTGTTAAAAAGGTTATGCAATTTCAGTCTTTAGTCGCTGTAAAAGATTGAGAGATGTATATTTCCACATCACTGGAGACAGATGGGGTCTTTGAATGTAAATGCTGAACTGCAGTAGCAGGTGAACATCAGCTTAATCATATAAAGCAATGAATGATTCCTCAAAGAAGTCTGGCGGAGGTCGGTACTTTACATGCACGCCAGTGCAACGCCCCATTCACCGCTTGCCACTATCTAAATTGAAAAGAGTATTTATACCAACTTAGGGATCAGAAATTAATGGAAGCAGTCATGCATCACTTGAGTTACATAAAAAAAATGGCGAGATAACTACATCCTTTTAAAAGATTTTTAATTTTCTCAAACTTGCTTTTTGTGTCTGATAGAGAGTGTGTGTGCGTGGACTGGGGTTGTAGGCGCATTACTATGAGAGTTTTAATCAGACATCAGAAGGGGTATTAACAGGGGAATGTACTAAAAGAGTAGGATCAAATAAAGAACTCTCTCCAATGTAATGAAACACTGCTCTTTGGTGTGCTAGCTAATTATGCCAGCTAAGCTGCAGCACAGATTGCTCAAAGACAAAAAGAAAAAAAAGGTGCAGTGACGGAGGTGGGAAAGTGATTAAGAACTGCATGTAATCTAACATTTAGGACAAACTAATGACTCAAACACTTGTAAACTCTACTTACTGTAGCTACTGTTGGAAACTAATGCTTCTCTCATAGTCTGATCTGTTACGTCAGAGGGAAGTACTATCATTTCTGTTGCTTCACACTTCTGAACCACAGGCAAACTGTTGCCTCTAGCTGATGTAATCACTCTCACATTTAATGAAATGAAAAACCCAATCCCAATAAGGATTGCACTGAGAACATCCCAAAAGAGATTTTGAGGCGCGTTGACAAAATACAAGCTGTGCCAAAAAAAAAATAAATAAAAAATACGGTTGCTGATAAAGAGCAATGTTTTTTTACTGCAGTGAAACATCTGTCTCTTTACATTTTGAAGTGGCATAAAATAGCACAGCAATGTGAAACATTTGTTTTTAGTGCACCACAATGATCAGCATGTGAATAGTTTTAACATCACCACATTTTCATTTTTAGCAGTTAGCAAAAACAACTCAACTACAAAAATGCTAGGCAATGCATTTCGAAAAAACACAACTGTCTGTGTTCAAATGTCAGGAAGACAGTGAGAGCATATGTGAGAGCTCATGTTAAAGATGATCAACAGACTTCCTGTTCAGTATACTGTACAACATAGAGAATTTTATCTCGTATGAAAGAATGGAAACACACTGTTTGGGAAATAAGCTATGTTGCAGAGTGCCAGTACAGTAACAACCGGAGAACAGAGTCCATAGACTACATGCTCAACTGAACATGCCCACAAGCTTAGGGACTGCTCCTCTGAGTCCAACAGGTGAGAGAAAAGGTTATAACATACTTTCTCACCATACAAACAGTAGAGACAAAGCTGTGAAGAACTGTGTATCCAAACTGAGAGAAACGTTAAAAAGAACTGTAACACTTACACCTGCAATATGTCACTGGTCATTACCCAAAATAATCAGCATGTTATTCAAACAACTGGAACCAGTACTGTCCCCCATATGTTTGCCTGATACAAACATCTATACCAATGTGCCAGTGTTTTGGTAAAACCACTTTCATTCTTAACAGAAAAACTTTAAATGCTTTGCAAACAGCAAAATGCCAGATGTTTAAAAATCAGTTTTGATTCTGCAGAATGGGTGAAACCACTGATGTTTGACAAGTAGCGTGTCAAGAGATCTATCGCTAGGAGCTAAAACCTCACTCCAGAGCTAGTGCCACCAGCAAATGAATATTTAAGCCACACAAAAGCTCCTGCACCCCACACACTTAATTTAAGCATTTTCACTGAGCTCTTTCTACCACAATAAAGGTTTTCACAAATGCATAATACAATAAAATTAATGACTCAGACTTCCTTCCTGATCACAGTCAATATCTCTTATAAGCTACAAACACACAAACAGGTTTTAGAAGGGGGTCAAACATAATCCAACCATATCACACCCTTTCATTTTTTTAATTTCTCTGTCTGACGTATGACCGCAGGGTTTTGTTTTAGGTTCCTTTGGGGTCTGTGGTGTGGTGAAATTACTGTTGTAGTATTTCAGATTAATTCACAGATGTGTGAGCATAAAAACTAAAATTGTTTTGCTGTGTGTGTTTAACTTTAGACAGGAATAACAGCAGTTTCGCGAGGATGGAGCATTTTGCTGGGGTATTTTCGTTCCTGTCAAACAACAGGCAAGGTCTTTGAAAAATAGGTGAAATTCATTTCACACAAAGACAAGTTATTTTCTTCTTTTATGACTCACCTGTAAAAGTGGTAACCCATACAAATATTGTCCACCTTTGTAACAAAGAGAGACTGAAATATCAGGTAAATGAGAAGATATTGGCAGACTTTTGAAATACTAGGAAATAAAGTGTTGGACAGAGAGTGCGAGTTCTTTGCAAAGATTCAACCTAATTTCTAATTTAAGAAAAAGAAAATGACACATAACAAAGCGTTGGTTGTTTCAATCTCAGTTGAATTTTACATTTTGCCAGAAGAGCAGCAAAAGGATTATACCAGAATATTTACAAATATTAAAAAAAAAAATAATAATTTTTTTTAGGCAAGGAGACAAATCTCTGCAAGTTAACCTAATTTCCCTTACAAATGTGCCTGTTTTCACTGCCAGCATACAAATCAAGAGCCAAGAATGTTAACCCTACAAATAAATTGGACCACAAAGTGATTTTTTTGATATAAGGGTTAGATATACTCGCTCAGTGTTGGTCCAGTGTGTAAGTCTGTGTTTGTGCGCAGGGATTAGGAGTAGCATACAGATTTGAGCAGTTTCCGTGAGATAAAATCCAGATTGACTCAAGCCTGGGATGAGAGATGCACATCAGGACACAAACATGCACACGACTCCATGTACTATGTGTATGTGCACAATAGGCAAGTATCAAAAAATACATTTTGCACTAGTTAACTCAACTGTTCCTGCTTTTGTGTAGACATTCAGACTCAGCATGCAGGATGTATCTGCAGAGTGAACATTTTTCAGAACATTTTCAGACTCAGTATTGTCAGCAAAGAGTGCCTCAGTCCTGTGCAATATTGGAATTGTAGAAAAGTTGCTTTACTCCAAACCTATCCGGGATCATAACTGAATAAAAAATTATATAAATGTGCTGAATAGATGAATAATCTACTTTTTGACAAATTGAACGATTTCCCAAAACAATTTTATCCTCCTGCAGGAGATCAGATACTTCATTACACAGAACGAATAAACAATCATAGCGCATGCATGAAAGAAGATAAAGTCTGGAGATATGAAGCCAAAAAACTGTCACAGAAAAAGTGTTATTTAGAAATATGTGTTTTTGTGTACGGCACTTTAAACATACAGAGAGTACACTCTTAATGCATTTTAAGCTGTTTTCAAGGCTGTTTATATGGAATTGCAGGGATCACTATGTGTATTATGACGAGTCATTTGTATGCATGTTAGGCACAAAGGCTTATTAGGTGCCACAGGGTAAAAGCCAATTGGCATCTTTTTATAGACGATGGCGAGAAAAGCCAGTGTCAGCTCAATGAATATTCAGATAGAAGCAGAGCCTTTAGGGGACATGGAGCAGCCCCAATCTTTTATCAGTCTTCCTCACAGGGTGGCCATAACCGATTCACAGCAATCCAAATATTTCTATTCATTACTGACTCTGTCCTTTCATTTTACTTTGTCTCTTGTTTTGTGTTTCCTGTCACATTATGCATATATACAGTAAGTGTGGCAGTATAGCTATGGTGGTGGTCTTGCGCTCTCTTTCTCTCTCTGTCCCCTAGCTATCCCTGCATAGGGAAATAATGAGACCCAGAAGCGGCGGGTGGCCATGTGCATTGCATTGTATAGGAGTAATGTGATTAATCGAGCTTGCCAAATGGAAAATGAAATGCCAGCAAGGCCAATGTGTTCAGCAGACTGTTAGTGTTTATTTGAGGGAGAAAGATATGAACACACATCATCAACTTCGTGACTTTTCCAGGTCCTTACTTTCAGCAATGTGCCACAGAGACTTCAGTTGTCCAATGGAAGAAGACAGTCTTAATTGACTTGGTGGACTCCACGGGTATACACTCAGCGGTCTGAGAAGGAAATAAAAATGTTCTCACACACCCCAAGGCACCTCAATAATCACAGATGGATGAGCAATTTGAGCTTTCACGAGGATGAATGGAAACCAACACTTTGCTAAGAATGTGTTTATGTTTGCTACACCGTCATCTTGACAGTTTTTTCAGCTGTGGTGACTCATGGTCTTAGAGTCAAGCAAACGCTTGACACATTCATCAAAATGGTCGAATGTAAGCTGAAACGGCACAGAAGAGCTTGCAATCTGTTTCACACGTCGGGGACGCCAAATGTCACACGGTCTTTTAGGACAACAAACGGTAAACATTCAAATTTAACTTTGTCCTTCCTGTTTAGCAGTCTGCATGCTCACATAATGGATCCCCCGGGTGCAATAGGAATCCTTCACACAGATAAGGTGGAACAGGGGAAGGCAGAGGAACCAAGCAGGTACATTTAGTCTTCACCTGCTTAGAAATTCTTTTAACATGGTTATAGATGAGCTTCAAAATTAGGCACCACTTCAACCACCTCTCCACACCAAGCACTGACATAGACCGATATTGCCTATTCCGTTCATCTTTGCATACGATTTCTGTTCCATTATTGTTACATTGAATATGCCTTCCTTGGTTGGGAAATGGGAAAATCTAGAATAAATAAAACATGATGGATTGAGAGGAGCTAGAGATTTACAGCCTGTTGTAAACAGTACACTACCTGTCATGGCATCTCAGATTGTAATGATACGCATTAACAGTCCAACACAGTTCCAATAGTTATAGAGGAGGGCAGCCAGTAAATGAACCAAGCTGCACTTTAATTTCATGATATGTACTATCAACTCATTTTACTACCATTTCCTGGGTGGGAGTATTATATATTGTTGTGGCCATCCAATTGAATCTACAATAAGACTATTTTTTTTATTATGAAATCCTCAGAGGATTACTCAAATTCTACATTTTATAATCCCATCAAGGTCTTGCACTCCTTCACTGTTGACATCATTCTCCCAGAAGCAAAACAAAAGCTTGTCATTACCTATTAGATTATCCTGATGCCAAATATGATTTAGGTCCTTTTGGAATGAGACATTTGCCCTCGATGATAAACTAGGGGTCTACCCACTGCCAAAAAAAATGTATGAGCAAATTGTAAATGTGAAAATAGTACATACTGTACATCATTGGTACTCCTTTTGAGGGAGTAAAAAGGCATTTTTATAACTGTAATACACTAACTTCCCTAAGGAAGTATCCCTCTGATAATAAGATGAAAACAAAAGCAAAACCTATCAAGCATGGAAAGCAATCTGCTCTGTGATGTCCTCAAAATCAGAGGCACAAATCAGGAACGATAAGCAAACGAAACCTATTCACCTTGCAAAAATTAAAAGACCTTTTCAATCACTCTTGAAGAAAACAATTCTCTAAGATGTCAGGTGGAGGCCTTAATGTGTGTAGAGATAAAACACACAACTCAGTCTCATTGCTGTCTAATACAGCATAATGGAGAGAGTCACAATCTCAGCATGACGGCCAAGGATCCACCACCGTGATAGGCTAATGAAACAAAGAGCCCTGGGCGAGCTGTTATGCCTACAGAGGAAAGGAGTGGGGAAAAAATACACTTATAACAACCCAGCTAATTTCCAATGCAGCTCTGAGACCAAAGACCATATGCATCGTGTGTACAATGTAGCAAACACTGAGTGAATACAGAATGGGCTGCTCTATTGTTGATGTAGCACAGGAAGCACACAGGGGTTTGAATAGGAAAGCAGCCAAGATTCTCTCACTGATTGGAGAGATGCGCAATGTAGACAAACACACACACATACACAGATACATATGTCCCAGCATACTGTATGTATACACAGCTTTAGATACATATGGTGAGTGTATGCAATAGATGTGGACATATTTACAAAACCCCTCCACTCCAATTCCCAAACCACACCACAAATAGCTTGCACCCACCAAGGCTTCCATTACTGCAGACCTGCAGCTACAACGGAGTGGTGCCCTGACCCCCACAGCATCTGTAGCTGAACAGCAGGCCTGGCTAACAAACTGCCACAGAGGATTGAAGCAGGAGGCAGTCTGAGTCACTGATTGATCTGCAAAGTAATTGGCTAGGAGCTCCTGAAACAGCCAAAGGACATAAATATCAGCCATCTTGCTGGATAGTAAGTTAAGTTCCACAGGGCGATAAACTCTGACTGGATGTCCCTTGAGTCAAAGTACTGATAAGCCACTGAACATTATGTGCGGGGACTTCTTTGCCGAGCAGGAAGGAGTGAAGTATGAAATCAGAGCAACAAAGGAACACGTGGCGTAAAAATGGGAAAACGAATACAGGTTAAGTCAAACTTGAAATTGGCACAGCAAAAACTACTTTTTGAAGTGTGTACTGTTAGAATTATGGTAATGTACTGACAACTTGCAAGACTACTTAGTGAAATATATTTTCATAAACAGTTTTAAACTTACTTACGTGGTCTATACTTGACCACGCTTCGGACTGGAGATGAAGTGTGACAGTCGTGCATTTTGTATGACCACCATTCACCCGAACTACCTCTTTGCAACTTGCTTTCCATTAATAAGTGTAGCGCCTCATGATCATCACACTGGTTGCGTTTCTTGCCCTGTCACTGTGTGAAGGAGGACAGGAGAGAAGAAAAGAGGTACTGTTTGCTGAAAAAAGAGAGAGTGAGAGATGAGTGCGGAGAGCGAGGGTGAGACCAACCTCTTCCACAGCTGCAAGAGGTGTGCCTGCAATGTTAAGTCTCTCCATCCATCTTGGTTTGCTAAAACTGAGGCTGTGTGGAAGGATGGGTATCTTCAGCTGGGCTCAAATCTACCAACTGTCATTCTTGCTCATTACATATGAGCAGAGGAGATTCTTTTTTGAGATGAGACTGGTGCGGGGAGCCAGAGACTTCACAGGCAAACCTGAAGACAGTGTCTGTCCTCAGAACACAGGTTTCTTTGTCTAGACCCATCAGTATTTTTTTATCATTACAATGACTCATCTAAAAAAATAAACACAAACAGAAACCTGGCAATTTTCTCTTTGCCACAGGGCATTACTTTGGGGAAATTGCATGAGACATAAGGAGCATGCCTGTGCTGTAAGAAAGGTACACCTACATATTTTCCCAGCGAAGAAAAGACAGACCCATAACAATCAGAGAACCAGTGGGTAGCGTTGAACAAACAGGGAGAAAACTCACAGAGAATGTGACTGGCACTGTAGGGAGCACTAATGACAATAAGCATTAGAGGGAAAAATGTTGTGATTTATTAGGAGTGACTATGTGCAAAAGTCTCATTCTGGCAAAGACACCCTTCACTGAAATCCTCTTGAAAACCAGAAAATGCACCGAAGGAGAATTCTCTCTCCATTTCTACTCATGAATTTCATCTGAGCCCCTATCACTGATGGGACGTGGAGAATGAAAATGTACTCTTAGTACCTTTGCTGCTATGTCCGTGTGGGCCAAAGTTATGACAGTGTTTTTATTTGATTTAGGTTGTAACTATTATAAAAAGTCACACCGTATCCTATTAGTTCAGTAATCTCTGTGAGAATTAAATCTATATTTACTGAATTTCAACATGTATTTTAAAGAAAGATTAGGCTTGTTTCTCTCATAAAATGATTCAGATTTTTGTATCAGCCATTTTCATAAAAGCCATTATTTGTTCCATTTTTAAAATCAGAGGCAAAGATCATCGAGTGCGCAATTTGTGCAATCAGTAGAAGGAAAAAAATGGTTACCAAGAAAACTCCCACTCATCATCTTACTCTTTTGGTTTGCATCAAAAAATAAATGCCATGTGTGACAGTTCCTAAAACTGCATTTACAAAATAAAAGTCTTACCTCTTACTCTCAGTCTCTCAGTCGCTACTGGAGTGAACAATATGTTTGAGCCCAATCCTCCAGTTACTGAGATTGAAAATACATTATGTTCAATTTAAGCGTAAGACATTAAATGACAATTATCATTATACTTCTTGCTAGTGTGGTGAATGTTGGTGTCTTTAGCATCTTCATTGTGAGGGTAGAGTGGATACAACTGAATAAAAAATGCTAGAATTTAAATGTCAGCTGTTGCCACTGGAAAATGAATTTGGAAACAGATGTGAAACTAGGAAGGTGCTGAACCTTCTGTGCAGCCACTGTAGTCAGTCACTGTAAAGAGTTGGGCTTCAATGTTCAATTTTTAGTTTTCCAATTTAAGCAAAAGTCGTTTCAATCTCATTGCAATGTCTCCTTTGTAAAAGGTCTATATACCTTATTCCCATCTTAAATGCCATTTGACTAGTTTAATTGCAGAATGAGTGCAATTAGAGCTTAGTTTGGCTACACGGCTACAAATCAGTGTCTCATGATTATAGATTCATTAGTCATGGCCTGAATTCTAAACAGGCTTAACATTTATTACAAGTGCCCCTAAGGTAGACTGTCAGGGAGCAGTAAATATTAGTTTGTTTTGGCACAAATTAGCATACTTTTCACATTTACCGTAAATTACAATTGATTTAGAATTTTCCTCAAACCACATATAACAAATTAATTTGAACAAAATACGAACTCAGAATTATGAGCTCCACAACTATGAACTACAGAAATCCAATATAGGATGTAACTTAGCAACTTAAAATGAGATTCAATATTTTCTGAGAAGCACCTACAAAGGTAAATGAGCCACATGAGTATGCTATATTTTTCACTTTCAAAATTCTTTCTTTAAATTAAAATATATTACTAGTCCTTAAACCCAAGAAACGAGTATCCATATAGAAGCATCTGCCTCAGCACCAGGTTTTGCCTCTGCAAACAGTCAAAGATCAGAGTACAGCAAGCAAGAGACGGAGAGCTTGCACCTTTTATTTGTTCTGACTTTAGCTGAAGGTGCTGAAACACCACTTAATCTGCCAGTCTAGATGGCTCTAAGGTCACGGCGCCCTACGACAACATGAATGGCAGAATGCTGCTCAAACCACCCATGATTATATGGATCCTGGGGAGGCAGCTTCATATGTGTTCTGAAAAATATAAAACATTTTACTGCAATTTTGTAAAATAACACAGCTGAATGATACATATTGCTGTGTGCCATTTGTATCACCACTGACAACATCACACTTGAACAAGATGCTATTTATTTCTAAATTAAATGTTATTATATGAACATATTTGCACAGACAAATATAAAATAAAGGATGAAATACTAATAATAAAAATAATCATAGTAAAAAATGTCTGCACTGAAAAGCCTTACTGCCACGAGGTACCAGGTCCTTTCCTAAAAACACTATTCCCATAGGTAATTTACAGCCTGCTCCACTGTCTAAAGCTTCCCTGTCTTAATTTACTGCTCTAGACTTGATTACTGAGCAGCAGAATGTGATGATTTCTGGGATACACTCACAGTAGGTCTGCACGCTGCTTCAAAGTGTTATTACAGTCGCTTAATATACATTTAAAAGGACTTATTTGATTTCATAATATTTTATTTCTTGTGCACAGGAGGATTTAAAGACTTATATCATTCTCATGTCTTTGTCCTAAATTTTAAACTACCACAAATACTAACAACAGTTGGTAAGAAAACGTAAGACTGACAATAGGGCTACATAACCAGCCTCACTCTATCGAAATGTCACTGTTTGATACAATATAGCTGGTTTGTTTAACTCTGACATGCTGTGGTTTTATGCGTTTATACTACAATGTACACTAGTGGGAGTATTGAGTCAAGATCAATATCATGCGCTGTAGGACGATTGGCTATGATTCATCTGGGAGCCCACATGTGTTAGCCTGGCAGAGGTATTTCCTGACTACACGTATGCTCATTCAGTCTCACATACAGCCTGCCAGATGGACTCCACGGCCTGGTAAGCTTTTGTGTACTGATCTCTATCTCTGTGCCACACAGCTTTGTCACATCAAGTGTGTTTTTGTAACGGAACAAGTTAATAGAAAATGTTTAGTAGTTAATAGCAGCAGTAGTTACCCTTATGAAGCATGACAGAATGTATATGCAGAGGTGATATCAACTGTAAAACTTCTATGACACAAGAACAAACGGTAATATAGTATATGCACATCACATCAGTGCGACAGCCAAGTTCATTTAGTCCTCAACTCTCTGCTACACCAACGACTTCCTACTTCTTCTGATGCCACATAAAAACTGAATACATGTAGCATCTGTGGAGCTGAAGTGCTTTACTGAAGTATCTTAACATATCCTGTAATATGACATTGAATATTGTGAGATCCCCGCCGCTGCTTTCTCATTCACTGCTGCTGTACTAACCGCATTAATCATCAAGAGCACGGGGCTCTGAAAGGACTCTGGCAGAATGTGAAGGAGAAGCAGGAGAGTTTTTATCTCTCTGCTCCAAAAATGACTGAGCAAAGAGAGTAAGAGGAGCTGATTCATGTCACCTTTGTTCCATCTTTTTTTTTTTTTTTTTTTCGCTCTCCATTCATCAGAGGAAGGCTGTGTGAATTAGCACGGTTAGCAGAGCAGCTGCAGATGTGAGACACTATTCACACAGCCAGATTTCAGAGTATCAAGTTGAGTGAATTCAGGACTTTTATCTTCTTTAATTATGTAAATCATATGCCACAGATATTTCCTCTCAAGAGGGAGATTTTTTTTCTTTCCTCTCAGCAAATTTTCAATGAGACTCCCAAGAGAAGCAAGAAGAAGAAACAATACATCAGTTGCACTTCACAGAAAATGTGATTTCATCCTACCTGTGTAGTTCAGTTTTTATGGTCACAGTGGTAATGTTTCTACTGTACTTTTTTAGTCACATCCACTAGGGAAGACAACTGCACTAGAAACTACGACATGATCTCATTCATTATGAAACCAGAAGTCAACATACAATACAAAACAAAACATTAGAAATAGATGTAGAAAGTCCACCAATTTCCTTTCATGCTGAGAAATGAGAAGATAATAAATGGTAAATATTGGTAAATATTAAGCACGTGTGTCAAAAGCAAATGTTTAGGAGAGATGAGATGATTACAGGATATACTACATAACTGCAACATGCCTGGTTCAAGTTTTGCTGGGAACTTTTTTTGCATGTTGTACCCACCAGCTTTCTCTCCCCATTCATGTCTGCCTTTTTTGCTGTTAACCATTATCCAGATGCATTGCATGAAATGGACGTATTTCCCCTTGAGTGAAAAATGTAAGCGGCTCCTGGGTGTACTTCAGACATGGGGTACGTAGCATTGCTGATGTCATCAATGTGCTCCAGCAGCTGCATTCTGTCACTTTCACATTCAGGTGTGTACCATGCAGGAGAGATCCACATTGCTTGCGCTATATTTGCCACATACGACATACTGAACAGTACATCAAGTGATGTAAAATTGGTCAGAGTTTGCAACAGCACGGTTTATGTTTTTCTGGTGTTACTGTCATTTTTGACACAAAAAAAAAATACAGTCATGTTTTTCAGTTAGCTCAGCAACTCACAGCAACTCTATCTGCAGATACAGTCTTTAGCCTAAACTCATTGGCTTCTGGTGGTAGATTCATATTATTAAAAATGTGAATTGTGGCAATATTTCAATTTTTTTTTCAATTTTTCAAATTCAAAGAAGTTCACGCCTCAGCAGACAGCAGTCTGTACAGCAAAGAATATCACCATACTGTACTTAACTCCCTTGAAATGTGTCTGTTGATTTAAGTTTTTTTTTTTTTCTTCTTTCTCGTACCTCCTCATGGACAATGACATACTTGACTGTGTAGCAGTGAATGAGCTACAGCAGCTTTCTGTCAATATATCTTTATATCACAGAAATTACACTGACACTGGAATGATAGTGATTGCACTTCTTCACTGTAATTTCCCATAAGCTGTGTCACCATTCTGACTTCTCGATAAAAACACACACAAAGCCACTGAAGATAGATCTATGTTCCCTCTTCGCCTCCATAGCTTTATTTGCAATAGCCTCTAGTGTAGCATGCTTTTGGATGAAAGGTCGATGTACTGCATAAGTGTTCATCACATAAACAACGACACACTCAAATCTCCAATGGTAAAACACTCCTGAAGGCGCAGTGGATATGGAGACAAATTGGCATACCGTTCATGTTTCCTGGCACAGTGCCTTTCAAGTCTCAAACACACTAAAAAGTTGACAGTGTTATTAAACCCAGTCAAGTGTAGGTGAAGAAATATTAAATCACGGCTATGCCCTGATTCCTTGTCATCAGTCCGCACACTGTTTCAGTAATGGGTTCTCAAGCTAAATTTAGGCAAATTAAGAATACCGAGGTTTTACACACAACTATAATTGCCACAGCTGTGTTCAACAATACAGATAGGTAACTGTATCTTCCCACCCTGTTAACTGAAGAGTGGGCCTGCTAGACTGAATTAAAACACTGTTCTACATCACTCCAAATACAGAGAAGAGGAAAAACCCAATGCCTAGCCGAACCAATGACAGTGTATTGCCAATGATATTATTACAGTATTGCCATACTGAGCGTGTGTGTGGGCGTGTGTGACAATCAATATAACTGCAAGAGGCTCCAACAAGGCTGAGTTCCCTGGATGATGTTTGTTATTCATTTGGAGTCCTGCACTTAAGAGCATGAAAGCACAGATGTGCTTGCAAAGGAAGAAATGATTTTGACAGAAACAGTTAGGCAAAAAAACAAAAACAAAACAACAGTACCTGCAGTGAAGTTGTAACTTGCTGAAAATCCCACCGCTTCCAGTTCACCATCGGTAACAAATTTTATCCACAGATATCGACCGCTACTCCTGATATCAGGTGGGCTGTGCTGACCACAGTATCTTCCAAGCATTGGGGAAAAGCCGAATGGTCCATCCCGAACCTCAATGTTGTCAAATTTACATTCCCAAGAGGACTCAATTGAATAATTATCTTCAAAGTGTAGATCGATACACTGCCTTGGGGGGGCTGGAAGACACAATGAATATAATTACCACGTAGCACAAAGCAGAGAGTAAAATATTTGTCACGCTTTCATTGATGAACATTCAACCTGTTCCATTATCAGCACACCCGCATGTTCAATAAACACCTCCAGGCCTAACTGTTAGTCAATTTATCTCTAAAACACCAGCGCTGTCCATGTTCACTTTGGTAATATTTGAACCTGATTATCTACACCGATTAATCAAATATCATCTCCTAATGTGAGAAATAATAGCCTGAAGCAGCCACTCTGTGTCTAATAAACCAATGTATGTCATCATTCTCAGAGCAGATAGTGTGATTTTTCTCCTCAGGTTAACCCCAGGAATACTTCTGCTGGGAATAAATAAATGGATCGCCTTGCTTTTTTTTTTTATGCTGCTGTGCTTCAAGAGAGTATTTACCTTCAAGGATGTAAACACACTCTGTGTCTGGAGGGTATTTGTTTGGGTAATTGGGAGAAGTGAAGAGTCCTCCTTCAGGTTCTTTCACCCACGTTCCACACTGACCTGCAGGCTTCACTCCAGAATTGTTTTTCACTAAATAATATAAAGCAAAAAGAGAAGAAAAGTCAGAGATCAAAGTGTGCAACAGAGATGATTCCTGAACAGAAAAGATTTGTGCTGATGGGGATTACCTGCTGTGTCCTTTTTTGTTGCCCCAGACAAGCCGAGTATGAGAAGACTTGCAACAACTGAAGAACAGAAAGACAAATAAATGCATTTAATTGAATTCTGATGGAGTGACTCCACAGTTTGTCCACAGTATCAAATTCAGCTGAGAGAGGGTTGAGTCAGCAAGGAACACATTTCAGGTTTTGGATTTCATATACTGCATGTCACCTTTGCACTAAACCTATCCTGAATGTAACCTTAAAGAATCCAAAAGTAGGACACATGACCTCAAAAACCAATTATAACAGGCACTTTTTGGTACATTATCAAAAAACAAACAAACAAGAAACTAAATGAAAACATGCATAAATGAAAATACTGCAGCTCAGAAAACAACATCCAGGCCTGTAACTTTGTGCAAACACAAAATTTGATTGACTCTATTTTTATGAATCAAATTGCTATTAAAACAGATTTTATAAGGAATACAATTAAATTGTAATACATTTTTTTCATTTCTCAATATGTATTTCTCCAAATATAAAAATGAAAAGAAATCCAAATACTGCAAGAACTTACAGTGTGACCTTCAACAGTGACTTTAGGATGCTGTATAATCTCGTGATATGTTTTATCTTAAGAATTTTATTCTCTTAATATTGTGACTTTTAACTGTTGCTCTGATTTTTACAGCTTTTTAACGCTGGTTGTCATTAATGATATATATACAATACATGAAAACGGATGTCTTACCGTGAGGGAAGCTGTGCCCATGAACCATGTCTGTTCCTTTCACAAACGACTTCAGACTCAACTAATTCCATTTAGATATAGGAATACTTGAAAAGAAAAAAGATTGAGATGAGAGTTCTGAAAATTCACACGGGGAAACCACTCATACCATACAATCTGTCTGTGAACAGAGGCAATTTTACTCCTTAATAAAATCCTAAGTTTAAAAAAAAAATCCTTGCGATTTTAATCAAAACTAATCGCCAGTTTCATATAAAACCAAAAACAGTTCTAAACACTCGCCAGATTTCCATCCAAACGTTTCTAATGCCCGTTTGTGCTTTTGATGCACTGAAAGGATTAATAGTCCCGTCATGAGCCCTTCTCTAATCGCTCCACCTTTGCGATCTTCTTCTGCAAAACATCCTGGACAGCGTTGTTTTGTACTCTCTGGTCCCTGTATCAGGAGAGGGAATCCTTCAGGAGCATGTGCGACCACGCAACACTCATCTCTGCAACGTCTTGCTTTACTCTTTGCGGTGCGTAAAAATTCTCCTGGAAATACTGGGTAGTCAAAAAAAAATCCGTTTGGTTTTCCTTTGTCGCTTATGTGTTTATCAAACGGTTGCCATTATGTTGTTCTGGGTGCATCCCTCTGTGTTGGCTCCTATCAACTGGAGAGTCCCCGCAGCCAGCAGGAGTTAATGTATTATGTCCCTCCTCCTCTCCTTCATTCAACACGGACTCGTCCAATGCGCCACAATCCTCACGTACTTTTGACGCACGCACTGAAAAACTTCTCCAGGATGCGACTTCATCCACAAACACACACGAACGCACACTAGGAAAAGTGAGGTAGGAAGCGCTAATGTTTATTTACGCGTGTTTGAACGACATAAGCACTCGCTGCAGATGACATTTCAGCTCGTACAAAGGCGGACATTTCCGCCGCGCAAAGAAAATTGGAAGGTGAGAAGAAAAAGCAATGAGATGGGAAATGGGACAAGCCAGTACGTGTCCCAACCGGCTTCTGTTTGCACGATCAACCATGGAAAACCTGCAGAATGAAATAGACTAGAGAAATACAGAAGTGTTAAGCAACGTGCGCCAAACTGTGCATTTCGTTCTGCTTCTGGTCATCCGCAGCATATATGTGTTTATGATTAAAACAATCTAAAACTCTTGCTTTTACTCTTTAAAAAGAACCACTATAATGGTTGGTACAACTCGACATGTCACTGACTTCAGGTTTATCATAAATGGCATCTCCAGATTTTCTCTCTCTTGCTCTTTTTTTTCCAGTTTCTACAATGAATGTAGAGGTAAAGTGAAGGAGACATATAAGCTGCACTTTCTTCCCAATTTTCTTAGATAAGTGACAAAGACCCAATACTTTCCTGAGGTGTAGGTCAATATGCATGCACGCTCATCCTTTCGAATGTGTAGCCCGTCTTACACCTGATGACAAAGATGATCAGAGAGCACCCAGGGACAAGTCAGTGGCTCAGTTTCTCAAAATAGTCTTGGCACCAAGCAGACAATATCCATCTTTAGGTGCTCCTGCTGCAGAGGCAATTTTGGACTCAGTCCCTCAGTGTGTTTTTTAATGTTACCATTCACTGGACAACTTGGATCAGCTTGAAGCCACTGCTAACGGGTGCTTAAGCAAACTATTTTAGGTCTATTTTTTTTTTAGGTCTTTATGCCCATGACACACTTGAGCACAATAACTATGTCTCTTTTGTTCTTGTCGTTCCCACTGTGTGCTTTTCCAGTGAATAAACCCTCTTGAGATTTCTAAGATAAAGACATACTGTTGTCTTTAACGCCTTCTTAATTACATCCTGTCCCACAGAATGGCCCGTTACTGTAAAGTGTTTTGTCTTGTAGCAGGTAATGCAGACTTTGCAGGTGCCATGCTGACTTGGAGAATGCATGTGGGAGAGGGAAATCTCAGAACTCCTTTCAACTAATAGGCTCCTGCTAATCTGTTATATAGAGTGATTTAATGGACTTGGGATTTAGACCCCCCCTCCCCCCCAACACAAGAACTGAAGCTTAGCCAGTTACTTTCTTGCTACTGCACAGTCAACTCCCACAGAGCCTGGAACCCACGGAGTAGCATCGCACACTTAGCTTTGTCCAAGATTTCACGAACAGAATAAAAACATGGCTGAAAAGAATTTAAAATGTCAATCTCTCTGCAAACGCAAAGCCTATTAGAGATTTCCAGTCTGAGGGGATGTTAATACAAAACACAATGCAGTGCTCAGAGCTCGTTATTGATTAACAGTGGTGCTGCAAGATCTGACCACTTTATAAACATACCACACGTTTCTGATGGGTAAACTCTGAGATGAAGCAGCAGAGCTATATGGGAATTATTCAAATGAGGCTTATCTGGCACACTGTATGCAACAGTAGCCCTGGTGAATTTAACAGCAGCCTCCAGTTTAGCTCGGCGTGTTTAAAGTGTCCATTTGACTGAATAGCACTGAGGCAGTGGGAGCATCTCAGAGAAGTAATTCATTCAACAGCAATCTCAAAGTCTGACATTTTTAATTAAGGAAGTCTGTCATCTGGCTGGAGATAACTATTGTGCTGTGTTGGCGTCATGTACATTTGTAATTATTATCAGTTTGGTGAAATGGGACATAGGATTGGAACTATACATACATCATACACAGGAGGTGCAGCTCATATGTAGCTGTACACATGTAGTTTCTAAAGCAGACATGCACAAGAAGTACTGAATAATTCCCTGCAGTATACACAAAACAAACTAATTCATGACTGCAATCTGTGCATTTGAATCAGACCTAATTAGTAAATTGGGCATTCACCTTCTACTTAGCGTTGTTCTAATGACGCTGTCAGCATTGTTTCTTTTTGTCAGTCTAACAGGTGACCACATAAAAGCAGATAAACACTTAGGCTAATGCCGTCTTGCTACCTGAGGCATTAGTGAATATTAGTGATGCATTGAGCAGTTTGTTGGCCAAAAACTCACCATTTATTTGTCATTCAAGGTGCCTTGTAGTTCATTAAGCAAGACCCAGTTACAAGAAAGTGTTGCTCTCACCATGGGCAAATTTTGAACAGCACTTTATGCTACATTAGCTGTCTGGGTCTCTGGTGATAGACTGCCTTTATCCCGGCTCTGCACCTGGAGCCAGTGGGAAAATAATTCCATCAGATGATAGCACATAATCTACCTTTGGCTTCATTTCTGTTGAGGTTTCTTTGTTGGTTTGAAATACATTGTGTCTTTTTAAGCCATGTGCTCTTTTTCACTCTCTCTAAAAAGAGGAAAAGTGTGAAAAATCAGACATATGGTTAAACGTAATTATGTTTGTTACGCAGAACTTGTAAAAGTAGAAAATGTATTGCATTTGATATTTATTTTATATTTATATTATGAAAACAAAAATAAAAACAGTAATATGACTGTATAGTAGTAGTATATTTTCATAACTGATTATTCTGCCAATTATTTTCTTCATTAATCAGCATACCATTTGGCAAATAAAGTTAAATCCCTATCACATTTACCCCAGGTAAAGTCATTAAATTGCTTGTTTTATCTGATCAACAGTTGAAGTTAAATACAGTGCTGTCAAAAGAATTTGCCCCCTTCCTGATTTTCATTTTTTATCATCATCCTCATTTTTTAAGGGAAAAAGCTGCCTGACCTATAAGAAAAAGTAATTTCCTCCACCTGCTAAATAATGAGTGAACTGTGTTTAACCACATTTTTTGGAAAGCTGAGTTCAGTTTTACTTGCCACACCCAGGGATCTCAAAAAGTATCACGGCATAACAATAAAAAGGGCATACTTTATTGATCCTCTCTGGGAAATTGTTGTTTGGACAGCTGCAGTAGTTGACAGCGCCGCTATTTCCAAGATGTGATCGAGTTCCAAGGCAAAAACCACTGTTTACCAAAAATAAGACAAAGGTTCGTCAAAACATTTTGATTATCTCCAAAACCTTTGTCCAAATATTCTGTAGTCTGATGAGACGAGAGTTAAACTTTTTGAAAAGGTGTATGTACCGTTACGTCTGGTGTAAAACTAACCCAGCATTTCATAAAAAGAACATCATACCAACAGTCAAACATGGTGGTGGTAGTGTGATGGTCTGGGACTGCTTTGCAATTGATGGGGTCATAATTTCCCACTTGTGGGACTAATAAAGGATTATCTTATCTTATAAATTATATGGTCTTATAAGGTCTATCAGCTCGTGACCTCAAGATCAAGCACACTTGTGTTATGCAGCAGGACAATGACTGGAAACACCCCAGTAAAAATATCACAATAATTTTTTTAATGTTTTCAACATTTCATTGCAGACTATATGAAGGTAAGATGTATATGAACATGCTACATGATGTTCAGTGTATATAATCAGTGTTTAGGTTAGACTTGTAACATCACAGGCAATAAAACAGTTATTAGGAAATAAACGTCTCTATATTCCTTTTTTTTGTTTCATGGTTGTCAGACACATGAATGATTAGTCAAACGAAAGTCCTGAATATGTGTGACATTTCTAAAGCACCCAGTGTTGTGAATGTTGGTCCATGAATGATCTAAAATCATAGTTTTCACAATGAAATGTTCAGTTCTAGTAACATTTCTTTTGAGGAATCCAAAGCACTCTGTGCTAATTTCACTTTGAACTGCTCCACATTCATCTCTCTCATGTTTCTTTAATGCTGAAACTCATCTGTCAATCACTGTGGCTTTATCCATCCAGCAATTAATCTTAGCCCAAGAGGAGCAGCTGCACTGTCTATGAACCTAAATGTCTGACAAACTGCTTGGTCTTGTCTGCAGATTTCTGCTCTAGTTGTAGTGCTGAGAGGAGCTGTATAGGAGGGCAATTTTTTGCACTTTTCTGCAGATCTTTTGTTCTTTATTTCTTCTGCATTACTCTCCCTCCATCTTCAAGCAGAGCCTTGCTGCAACACAGGTGTCCTGGATTTGGGCTTACATACCCTGTGCAATCTGTTCTGTTTATGCAGCCCCAAGCCTCTGGGTTAAACTGGTATGTAATTTATCATTTGACCTCATTAGCCACTTAGTGGGTGCAAGGTGGACCCTGTGGAGTGACACTCTGTGGGCCATAACACTACCAAATCACCAACTGTTTCAGACCCATGTTTATTTACACCATGGTTCAAATCAGGTTTATTTCAAAACAAAAGTGAGTAGTTTGTACAATAAAAAAAAAAAACACACACCAAGCATTTTACATGATCGTTAATGAGCCAGATTGGTTTTCTACATTGAAACAGAACCTGTTCTTCTTTTGAAAATTAGAAAATGATTGCTACCGATAAACCACATATATTTGAAGTATGTTTTCCGTAGGGAATTTTCAAGTCATCTCATACATTGTTCATTTATCGTTTTACAAATTTCTGCAGATTTCTGGGTAAATTTGCCTCTAGTGTGTGTGTGTGTTTATTTTTTTTGTATTCACACACCTTTATCCCCAACTGTGGAAGTGAAAGTGTTCGAGGCTGACGGGGAGAGAGATCATTTTTGCTGAAATGTCAGGTAGGCTCTGTAGTAGGGAGAGATGACCTTTCATTTTGGCCCCAGTGTTTGAAGACCGAGCGGGGCTGCTGAGATTCTCTCACCCTTAACCATCCCTTCTCTATTTCCACATTGTCAGTGTTTATCCACGGTACATTTCATTCAGTTGAACTGCAGTCAATGATGTTGCTTTTGAAAATGTCACATAGACGTATATGTTCACTCTTGGGAAGTAAGTGAGGATTTTATAGGACTCAGCCATTATTAAGTGTAATTTATTTTATTCAGCACTGTAACATATAAACTACAATATGTCATTTTTTAGTTATGTAACATACGTTTTCAGCGAGAGCTTTCTCATCTTTCTTCCAGCTCTACTGTGGCAGACGTTCTGTGATGCAAAGTCATAGCCTACTCACTGATATGTAAAGTTGAGCTATTGATGTGTGACAAATTCTGTTTTCTGCAGCACAGGGCAGCAGTTAATGTTTATTATGGAAGATATTATTTTGTGTATAAGTGAAAGAGGAAAGTTTTATACAAACTTTGAAGTTTAACCTCACAAGTTTGACTTTATATCTTTGAACCAATACAGTAGAGGGCAGAGTTAAAAAACACTTGGGTCATACTTTGTGTCACCAAGGTATCATTTTATTCAGTTGCGACAAAGAAAGGGCTGGTTGAAAATAGTTTATGGAAAGTAGGAAACGAGATGGACAATTGTAATGCAATAGTACCTGCACCTTGGTGATGGCAGATTTTACAGAGAATGTTTTCACTAAGTATTTTTACTTGAAAAAAAAGACATGGTCATTTATATTTTCATGTGTTAATAATAAGCCCAAATTCTACAATATGGCATTTGAATAATTTATTTCAGAAGGGGGATCCTGCCATATGCCCTAATCTGTGCATTATGTGCAGTCCATGTGATTTGAGTAAGAATTATGTTTCCATTACCTCCCCATCTCTATACTGTAGCACTACTTTACATTCAGAATTATATTTTAAAAACCAGCAAATGAACATAACAATGTCATAATGAGTGATGGTAAATTGTTCTACCTTAAGGTTTCTGGCCTACATACCACTCTGCAAACACTGATCTTGCCTCAAGGCAAAGAAAAGGGTGGGAGCTTATTGACTGTAGAATACAGTGCGCGTCTTGGTCAGTACTTCAGAACACAGTCTTTTTTAAGAATTACATCATAAAAATATAATTTAAAAATAAGTGTTAAATTCTCTGTGTAGATGGTTTATAGCACTTTCTAGTTAACAATGTTCCACAACAGCGTAGCAGCACATTATCTGTATAATTTGTATGTACTAGGTTCTTTGTCAGCTTTACTGCATTCTTGCCATTAGGCCAGTGTTATCTCATTACCGCAGCTCTTACACAAACGCTGGAGCACTAGGCTGCAGAAGAGAGGAGAAAAGACACTGTAGGAGGGGAAAATAAAGGAGAGAGTGTGGGGGGAGGGTAGAGAGCAGAATTGAGGGGAGAAGAAGAAAGGGAAGTAGAGGAAAGAGATGATTAATGATGACTATAGAGAAGATGGCCAAGGTGGTTAGTAGAATTAACAGAGGCTTAGCCAGAAGCAGACCACAGGAAGTAGGAGGCAAGGAGGAGGAGTTCACATCGGCTCAGCTACAGTTTGTAAATGTGTGGATGGATGTTTGGACATTTATTAATACACATTCAGGTAAACACAAATGTGCATGTGTGTTGACAAAATGGGCCTGTCGTAAATAAAATACTACAATGCCATGATAAGTCGTTGATTTCATACAGAGATATGACTTTGAATTATACCACTAAGGCTAAAGCTAAAGCTATATATCCTGACATAGTATATTCTATAACCTCACAACATAATGTGTTATGCTACTTTGGTATTAATGCTACATAAGCCTTAATACTATGAATTAGTTGGTTAGCATGACATGCTAGCATTTGTAGTTACATTAGAGCAGATAAATTTGTTATTCTGATGTATGTTAGGTATTTAAAAAGTGAGCAAATACAACACCCACCATCTGAATAGTTTTTTAAATCATAAGCATTAAATCAGTTACTTTGCCATGTAAGTGATTCTATTTAATTATGTGTATATTCCATATAAAGCATTACAGTCTTTGCTTTTCCATGTGAATATTTTTCTTGTTGAAGCGCCATCTCAGCAAAGCATTCAAATCAATTGAACCCTTTCTGAAAAAGTCATCAAGCCTCTCTTACAAACTAACAATAAATGTTTTGCCCTAAATATATAGCTTTTTGAAAGAATTACTGAAGTCACTGGAGTTGGTTGAACAGGTCCTGCATGCAGAGAACCATCTGTGTGTGATCAGTCTACTGATACAGATCTGACAAAAAGTGACATTGAAAAAAACTCTTTATAGAGACAGCAGTACGTCACTGAAGGTTTAGTACGCCTTTAGCATTATGGCTGTGAGCAAATTAAGAGTATATTTTCTCCTTCTTGTCCTCATTCAGTATTCTGATTATCATACCACTGTAGCACTTCTTTTGGTTTAGCTTTTCAAAGTAGAATTCATTAACCCAATGCCCCAGTGCAGCAAGTAATGGTAAATTTAACACTCATGAGAGCAATGGAGTGTAAACTATTTACTATTCAACTTTGATTTAAGAGTCAGCCCTACATTATTGTAAAGGTTATTAGTTAATTGCTGATTGGGTGGACTATTACTGTTTCTCTGTCCGTTAAATTAACAGCTCTGAACCCAGGAGACAGCAATGGCAGCCTTGGTGTCCCTGTAGTGCTGTCTGTAATAAATTGGTCTTGTTGAATGTTTTCAGTAGTTGAATACTGATGGCTAGATCATAGATATATGGGAAAATTTGCATTGTGTGGTTGCTCTGGGGCATACATTCAGATAGTTCTAATTAAATGTTTAGACAAATAACCTGTTTACTGCTTAATTCATTTAGTGATTGGAAACAGAAAGGAAACAACTACATAACATTGTCAGTTTCTCTAGTTACTCTAACTCTGGCTGGTCAGAGTCACAGATCTCCAGAACTAGCAGTAGGTACATCAATATCCACCTCCCGATGCTTTATTCAGCTTTATTCAGGTAATATTCAGTTTATTTTGGCGTCTTTTGATCTCGTCTTGCCTTTAAAATCTAACACACCAGAGTACCAGGGTCGGATACCAGAACCACAAAGCTGAGGTGACACAAACCTGTCTATGTGGGAAGGTACAAGCTCAAGTCTTATTCCAACAGAGCACTGTTGCTTCATCACACTGAGTTGTCATGCAAACAGCAAATACGGAACAAAAATAATGTCCACAGGCTCTCGGGTAAGTGCAGACAACATGAAGTCCACTGATGAAGAAGGTTGTGTGGGTTATACATGAATCCTTACACACAACACATTTGCTTTCACTTCACCGGCTGAGACAGAATCCATACACCTGGAAACCAAGACACATCAAGAGCTATTCCCAAACTATTCAGTGCTCTAACAGCGTCCACCACAGATCACCTCACACAACAGTCCTGACCAGCTCAGGTTATATATGGCGAGTCAGGTAAGAAGATACAATAAAACTCTGACTTACAAGCTCTATTTTGAGAAAGGTATGATATGAGGTATTGAATGCAACCTTGAGCTCTGTTAAGCAAGCAATAACACATACATCCGTTCTGTGCAGACAGTCACAGAGTTCTTTGGGTTCAAAACAAAAAGAGCATCCAGACTGTCATCAGCAAATACTGCAGAAGCCAGCATCTGTGATGGTATGGGGGTATAGCGGTACCCACATAACAGGTGACCTGTGCATATGTTTGAGGTATACCACTGAGATTTAGGTATATTAGGATTTTAGAGAGAAATGCTGCCTGCACTGTGAAGTATTTTTCTGAGAAGTTAGTGAATATTGCAGCAGGACAATGTTAGGTACACTTACACTGCATGTGAATCTGCAGTCCAGATCTGTCTCCTACTTAAAACGTATAGAGCATCATAAAAAGGAGATTCAGATAAAGGCGACAATGGACTGTTGAGTAGCAGATGTTGTTTACCGATGCGTAGATGAGACAGTCAGGGAGGGTTTCACAAAAACAAAGGTGCTTCAAGGTGTGCTTTGTGCCTATGAGGACATGCTTATCAATAAAGATAAAATCTCTGTCAGTGAAATTTAGGGCTTCCTCAGATCCCATCTTGGTGAAAAGGCCAACACACTGTGTTGTTCTGAAAGAAAATAAACAAAAAGCCACCCAGCAGTTCCTATATCTCATCATCATTAAAGAGATCTGAACATCTTTCAGTAAAAGCAGGCCAATACAGGCATTTGTTATGAAGCTAAACCCATTCAGGTCAGACACCAGCACACAGTACAGAGAAGTAAAAGCGTACATCCAGGTTTATGTGAAAGGATTGATGGAAAAGTTTCAGGTGTGATATTCTGCTCTGGTTGCTTTTGAGTGTGCAACGTTTCTCAAGTTTTCTTTATGTTCGTATCCCAAAATGACCAGGGTTAATTTCTCTTGAATTTATTATAGCTGTTGCTTTATAGGAGACAGTTAACAGTGAGCAGCACAGTTTCCCTCTGGTCTTATGTGTAGATTACATCTAGAAAGGCTTACATCTGTATTTCTAACACTGTGGTTGGTGGTGCACTCTAGGAGCTGTGCACACTGAGTTAAGTGCCTGAGAAGACTATTTCAAGGGTGGAGATGTCAAGGAAAAAACTAACTAGACCCAAATGCAAAACATAAAGAGAATCAAAAAAGTTTTTTATTGGACCTGTGCTTATGATAAATGGCTAAACGTATTTACTGATTTAGCGTGATCATTGTAACAGCTTCCTAACATTTTGACTGTTGTGCAAATTCTGAGACCAGCAGATGACATGATGATACATTTCTGGAGCTGCTGCAATGAGACTATTAATAGGAGAGAAATATAATGGAATAGCAAAAGTTGACATTCACCTAAGTTTCCTACACACATTATATTTTGACTGAGCAAGATTTCTGATATTGTTACTTTTGACATGTCACAACCTACCCAGTCGGTTTCCACATGCAGGTTAAACAACACGCCAAAGGAGACCTTATTCAGCCACAGAAGGAGCTAGGGTCCATTTCCGGCTTGAATATGTTTATTCACTTCAGGAGAATCTTTGGCTATAATCAGCTTGCATAAATCTCTTTGATGATAGCCACTGGAACATCTGCTGGAGCAATAAAAAAATCTAGGGAAGCAATAAAATGTCTGGCTGAACATATGCTAATGGAAATGTGAGTTGTTCTGAAAAGTTTGTCCCAAAGTAATTGCCACAGTGTTACTATGCTATTTATGAATTCATTTCAGAATCATATTGAATGTAGCAAAATAGATATTAATATTTTGTCCATGTGGCATGATGATCACCCCAAAGTGTGATGAGGTTACCTGGTTGAGACTGCTGAAGTTGTCTTTCTCATTCTTCCAGAACCTTTCATGTTCACACAGAAACAAACCCACACATGCACATGGAAGCACAGAGAAGTCCACAGTGCCTGGAAAATCAGGCAACATTTAGAAGATACAATTAATCAGAAGTGTGTGCGTTTCTGTGGATGAGTTTGTGGACATCCTTATTGCTGTTAGGCAAATAGAAACAATTACTTATTACATATCACATGATAAAATTTAATGATTTCAATGGAATGATATATATATATATATATATATATATATATAGATACTCTAAATTTTCCACAGATGTAAGTATAAATGTTCTCTGTCTCTATATCTATACCTCTGTCTTACATGTATAGCATGCTGTTTTGTTGTGAACATTTTTGAGGAATAAGAAGACAGCATATCCCTGTTATTGTTTCAGCTAGGTGACAGGAAAAAAAATGATGTGAGCACAGGTCAACAAGGACAAGTTTTGTCAAACATTATGCTCCAGTTTGGTGGTTACATGCCTACTTACACAACATGACCATGAGGCAAACATGTGTCTTGCTGTAACTGAAGGATAGCTGGAGTCGATTTTATGACTGAGAAAGCTGTTCCCAAATCATCCAGTCCTCTTGTCGTGTGTCAGGTTGAGTTAATTGTGTGAGAATGGTGTAGATGGGTGTCTGTGACTGGGTAATTGATCCATTTTGTGGGTGTGAAAACCACCCGCAGAGCAGGGTGAAGGTACGGCTCCGGAAAGCATACACAATGCTGTAATCTCATTCTCGGCTAGCCACAGTGCAGCATGGAGCTATGGAATTTCTGCCATGTAGCAGCAGATGCCCTGCTGAGGGCTGAGGAACAATTTGGCTGTCCTGCTTTCAGTTCTGAGAGCTTTCTCAAGGGAATTGCCTGTGAATCTTTATACAAAACTGCACATAAAATGTATGAAATGTTTCAGTCTTGTGTGAATTATTAATTCAATTTATATTTTACAAACACAACGCGATGACCGCCCACAGCACAGGGCAGTTGAACGTGTTTCCAAATTTGAACTGGGCATTCATCAAAGAGTGTAGCTGTTGTGTCTTGCACACAGGATATTCTACTTCTATGTGTTTAAAGTCTCATAGAAGGCTTCCTCTGTGCTTTTGGAGAATGCTAGATAAAGGGAGTGTGTGTTTAATTGTGTGTGTGTGTGTGTGTGTGTGTGTGTGTACATCTGTGAGATACAGAAAGGAAAACAAAAGTACAAAGGGAGGTGTATAGGTTTTGTGTGTGTGCTGTATTAGTGTTTTCCTGTAGAGTATCAGACTGTGGTGTAATAGATGGTGGACTAAGGAGGCAAGAGGGGGAAGCTGCATATTACTCACTGGCACTGGATGACAGTGTTCTAGGCAGCTTCTCTGGGTGCCAGCTTTGGAGGAGTAACAGCAGGCGAACCAAAACCAAAAACTGCCAATTTTGATCTGCCAGTTGACATTGCAGGGTTCTCGTGTTCATCACATTCTTCTTGTCTATTTTTGTATCTGCTTGGATCTCACATAAGATATGCTGGCATCTCCACAGGAGCACACATACTTTCATTAAATGTTTCTTATTTGGTTTGAGTTTATGAGCTTGAGTTTTATTTTATCTGTTGTAGCATATGTGCTTTGCAAGCCTACGCACCACCATCTCAAATTACCAGTAACATGTTGATTTGCTCAAGGGGCTCTTCAGATCGATTCAAACTTAGCCTGTCTGGGTGCTGTTTGTTTTAGTGTCTTGTACTGGATGCGTTGGTGTGTGTAAAGGAGAATGTGTGTGCAGGCATGCATATTTGAGCACATTCCTCTGCATGCCAGTCTCAAGGCCACATCATTAGAGTAAGAGGGCTGTAATTAGTGAGTCCATGCATATTAAACAGCACCCCGCTTCTCCAGATTCAGCAGCCTTGAAAAACAGCACTCTACTGTCACTTGCAGCCAAAAGGCCACTGTTAATATCCAGAAGGTCCCACACATTACACACAGAGCACTAAGGGTGATCAGTTACCCAAATCAGTGGTAGTTCTTTCTATTGCCCTTCGCCCTTTATGTGTGTGATGTAGAATATGTAATTATAGTAAGATTAAAAGGAGGGGATGAAAGTTGTGACAGTTCCCTCAAACAGCATAGATGACTATATACTGTAAATAAGAGCAGAGGTATAACAGCTATTAGATGGTTTTGTCAGGTTATGGCAGAGGTACATCCATCTGTGCTCTATTTTGATCTCGGTCTGTATTCAACAGAATGGAGAGGAAATAAAGAGGATCCACTCTTGACTAGATGCATTTCAAATGATGTGTCCATAGAAAAGTTCTTAACTGTAGTAGACAACAGAAAGCTAGAAAACTGTTCCTGTGCGCTGCAGTTATGGCCACATGGGAGATGCTGAAACTGAGATTTTGAGTGTTTGCTCTTTGAGACATTCACGTTTTACTGTCCCCGTACACGCTTCTTCTCCATATTTATTACCTCTGAGTTGAGCCAAGCCGCCACACAATCAAGCTCAATTATTATTATCATTATTGTTGGGGCCAAAGGACCTTGAGTGGGGGAACTTGTAATTTAATGCACGTATATACCACACACACAACCTGCTTCTTATTCTTATTCCTCTTATTTCATGAAGTGACATACACACCACCAACTACAAATCAGTACTGCAGTTACACCATGTGGCTAAGACGCGATGCTTCATATCTTTCTGGAGTCAGAGATAATTTAACACAATGCACATACAGTATATAATTATGTGTAAAGTAGAACATGTAATAGTTTTGTATTTTGCAGAAAGGTAGAAAAATTAAGCCCATATGCATTCAAACTAAGACATGATTTTTTTTTTCAAACTAATTAAAATGCAATCCACGTAGACCAATCTATACCAACTTTGTGTAATTAATGCAACACTGCTCTGTTAATTTACTCTGTCTCAAGTGCCTCAGTGAAAGACAAGTTAACACAGTTGCATTATTTAAAGACAATAAACAGCCTGACCATAACCTATTATTTTTCCATTCATGGTGTAAAATATTAAATATTTAGTGAGAGTTTGGTGCCATGATTTAGCACAGTTCACTGGCTTTGTCCATTGCCTGTTAACAAAAACAATAATAATGATTTCATAATTAACTTAACTTTATGCTAACGGCACAGCCTGTTGTCTTTATACACTGAGAAATTTGAAATTTAACACATTACTGATCAAATGTATATTTTTTCCTCACATTTGAATGGTTGTTTGAAATTAGAATAGAACCTGACAGTCCCATTCTGATGCAACAATTTTTAATAAGCCATTTGGCCTGGAAATCTTGGACTAATCAAAGTATGAATTCATTATGACGGCTGACTCGCTTCTTTCTGTTATCCCTCTTTCAGCTACTTATTTTCTCCTCTACATGTGCACACACACACACACACACACACACGCAAAGGTAGCCAGCAGATGTAAAGCTCTTGTTGGTGAGTCACCATTTTACCTTGAAGTAAAAACTCATTACAAAACAAAATATCCAGAGAATATTAAACTGCAAACAGAAAAAAGGAGAAAAAAACAACAACCTGGAAAACACTGTAATATAATGAGTGAGCGAAATCAATAGGATAAATAGGTTTCACAAGCTATTGAATAGATGGTAGATGAGCATAAGAGATTAATGATGCTGATAAAGGGTCCACGTCCACTCCAATATGAATGTGTGGCATTACTTTTTAATAATAGCATTTGCCAGCTCAATCAATAATTTAACCACAACCCTTGTTGAAACAACTATTGAATTAAATAAGAGGTGACAACAGTATGAACTGGGCTGGACACACATTAACATTCCTCAGTGAGTTTCAAGATGAATGGTCATTACCATTACTGCTAGTTGTTATAGCTCTAAATGATGAATGGCTTTATCCTGTTCATTCAGATGTTCCTAACTAATAAAGCTCATCACTCAACACACTAATAGTGCCAAGCAAAAGTCTATAACACACTTTAAGCCTTACTAATCTTATGTCACAATGATCATCTTTGGTTTTTGGGCAGCTAAAAAGATCCTGGATCTAAGAATTAAATATTTTTGTTACATAAACTCTTAGCTGTGATCGTAATTTGTAAGCCAGTAATAAACTTGTTGTTGATGTTGTTCACACTCAGATGATTACTAATTAAATGTGGCATTGACAAAAGTACAGGAGCCATGAAATTGGCATACTTGTTTTTGCAGTCTCCTAAAAATGTCTCCTGAGTTCACCGGGTTAACGCTGTGTAACAGGACAGGTTATTTGTGATTTTAAAATAGGGGAGCAGGAGAAATTTATATTGTTAGGTGAGGTTGTTAGGTAGGCAATCGTATAACCTACAGTACCACATGTTTGTACATGTATTCTCCACAGAATCCAATAACAAATTATTGTCCAGTGTTCATTTGATTGAACTGTCCTGAACTAAACAGCTGACAGACAAGGTTACTTGTGTCAGCCAGACATGTTAGTTAGTAGCTGGTAGAGGCCAGAAACAAACTAAAAGAAGAATGAGTATTAGACTCCCATAACCTCAAAAGCATTTTGGAAAACACATATCTGTCCACTTCAAAACTACAAACACACTGAGACAGAAACTTGTCCACCTAAAAGACCAGACAGCAAAACACAATAGGAACAATTTGCTGTTGTCTATCATGTCTAATACAGTAAGAGCAGCAGAGCTGTACATTGGAGAATCTATGGAGAATCTGTGGAGCCACCACACAAGACCTTAGGACAGCTGTGTACCTTCATTTGAAGGACAAAGGACACTTTGAGAACACTGGTGTATACATTTTGAACAGACAAGATAACTGGTGTGAGAGGTATGATGGAAGCCTTACATGTGCAAATAAATATCCCTCCCTCAACACAGGTGGTGGCCTTAGACATAACCTGTCTTTAATTTATCATGCTGCCCTTTTATCAGTCCCCAGAAATATCAAGACTACTTCACACATCCACCAGGAAAGCCACTCTTAACAACCCATTGTAAGTGGGGTAGGAGGGGTACTAAGAGGTGAGACTATTACATCTGCTCACACCCTACCCCTTCCATCATAGCGTTAAGTGAAACCAACCTAGAGGATACATTTGTAGTCTCCAACACATTTTCCTCAGAGAACTGGACCCTTGACTTGATCTAATGAAAACAAGTCCAGGTGCCATGACTGAACTTTCAGACAACCCCACATGAATTACTGGGACTCTACAATGACATTCCACCTTGAAATACAAAAACTTACATTCAGCCTCACTCTCAAACAATGATAAAAGGCAGAATGATTGTTAGTCAGCTCAAGTTGAATCACGTTTCATTGATATTGCACTTTTGAAACACAACAGCAATTCAAAATGCTTCACATCCACATAAATCAATCAACGTTTATGCTTTGGTGCATCACACGCAACATACACTGGCAATTATGGTCAGAAAGAAGTAGGCCAAACGGAAGCTGGACCCATCCTCCTTATGCACTAATCTCACAGTTCTTTGTCAATTCACCTTGATTCCTACAGCTTTGTCAAAACCCATCTTGTATTTTCACACTGGTCAGAGTCAGTGGAGATAATGGAAATTCTAAGTGCTGTTCAGAAGACCTCTGAAAGAATTACAAAAGAGATGTTTAATGGATTAGTCTTGGTAGTTGTAAAATAAATTGGTTTTGATGTGAAAAATGCAGCACGGTCAGCTCTAGAGATTCAAATTTGATAAAGGACAATGTTCACTTTTAAACTGGACGATGTGTGGAAGTAAATTCTTGTCCCAGATTATCACATTTGAAACTGATATATGGTCTCTACAGACAGATACAGACCCAAATATTGCAAACAATTGGAGAAGCCAAACTTGTTTGCATGATCCCACTTAACTGCACAGTATACGTTTTGCACTGGAAAAGGTTCATGGTGGGTTATGATGGCTGACAATAGTCCTATTGAGCGAACATTAATAATACAAGACATCATTTATTGCCCACCATTCCTCTGACAAATAGGTCACCTCCAGCAGCAAGAAACATCCTATCAGGTGAACCTATGCATAAATCAATAAATACAATATTGGCAGACTGTGATATGTGTGTGTATTGTGGCATGACGATAATATTTGGTGTATAAACTGAAGGACATCTGTTTATTGCAACAGTTTGTGTCATTTCTTAGTACACCATATTTAACTGTTGTACTTGTTGTGAACTCGGTACAGTGGTAAAATACACTGCCTGGCTCTCTTTGGTTTTGGGTTTCTCTCTTGCTTGGGGGTCTAATTGCTCGCTCATCTTCCTCACTGGGAGATGAAATGTTTGAACTTCTGGGCCAATGCAGTAGTATTGCACTGGCAAGCTCAGTTCAGTTGCAAAAGAGCAGAAGAAAGAAAGAACAAAAGAGCAATAACTTGTGACATAATCATTACCCCGGGGCTCTTTCTCAGAAGGCTCACTTCTGAATCACAGACTCAGCTGTCTGTGGACACTCTCTATTAAACATTATCAAGCTGATGATCACTAATCAAATGGGCAGAAAAAGATGCCTGAGTGGCAAGGCTTGGTAGTTATAGTTTGCTAAATATTTTACTTACAATTTTAAAGGTAGATAGAACTGATACAGCCATCATTTGTGTGTCATGTACAGTATCAGACTGAAACTGAGAACAACAAATGAGTGTAAACAATTCAGGTACTCTGTTAGAGAAATCAATCAGCAAAGCTTTAGTGATATTTCAAGCAAAGCTTTAGTGATATTTTGTGCAGGCAGGTTAGACCTATTAGCAGCTGCAGGCACTGGTGGAATATGTTTTCAGATCTTTTATGTAAGTACGAGTACCAACCCCAGTGTAGAAATACTGGATAAAAGGCTCATTCTAAGCAGAACAAAAATTTGCACAATAGGTGAATACTACTGACCCAGAAATTAAAAGTGAACAAAACTAAAATGAATCAAAGTGAACAGATTTAAGTTGTAGTTAATAAATTCTGTGCAATCTTTAGCTCTCACCAACTGTTAGCAGTGCATATGAACATATAAATAGAGTAACTGGATGTTCTTTGTATGAAGTTCATCTTGAGCTCTCCTTTAAGAGATTTATTTGCTCGCACACTGTAGCCAATCTAAAGTATTTTACTGGATATTCAATTATTCATCTATATAGTTGGCAGAGATGAAAGTTGAAATACAAGCAGGAGGACAGCTGCGATGATTATTACTGTGATTAAACACGTATTTTAAAGCTCTTTTACTCTGGTTGGACTTCCAGTTGTATCCGACAGATACTCTTTTAACATAAAATTTACAAGTTTTTACAGTGATCCTTTTTACAGTGGTCCATTAATAGGCAAACAAGCTGTGCAATTCATTTATCTCTGTGCATTTAACCGTGTGCTGCTTTAGTGTTTCCAACTTAACAAAGTCAGTGTGTGTCACAATGTTTTGTATCCCTTCCCAGCAATGGATGTTGAACTGTTATAATTGGTGGAGAGTTATTCACAAGGAGGTTACAGGTTTTACACCATTTCAAGCATGTGCTACACACGCGTCATTGATCCATTTTCTCTACAGACACTCGAGGTCCACTCCATGGTTTACTTGTACCGTATACCACTAGTTCACTCCTCTCTATCTTCTTATAAAATGACCCCACCTAATCCCTAGCACAAGTCCTTTCTTGATCACCAAATGTGTTTTGGATAGTTGTGTTAGAATGACATTCCACTTTGTGACACTTTGCTAATTTTCAGAAAAATGGATAATTAATTGACTAAGTCATGAATGAATGTTTTGCTAAATGTATTAACTGCTTTATTGATTACAAAAGGTCATGTAAATGTGTACTTAACCACACTGTAAGTTGTTTGATATAAATATTAATCTGCCTACCTATTAATTTCAGGCTGAAATTAACTACTAAGCAATGAATTAATTAATTATGCGGCTCACACGCTCTGCCCTGTGAGTTAGATAAAAGAAAGGCTCTGCAGATGTAAAATCGCAACTGAATGCAAGAAATGAAAAAAGGCTCCCACCACTCTGGAAATGTCAACACTCTCAAGGATATGGAGATGAGGGCTGACAGACAGGCTCATCTCATACTGACAGTATGAGATGTGCCTCTGTACTCTGAACACAATAGTCAATTTTTCAAGGCCCAACAGAAGATGCTTTTCCTTGTCTCCTTCCACCCACTGCAAGGCGAAAAACCTGTCATTTGAATAGCTGGCATGGTCGTCAGGTGATGGCTGTGTTCAGTGTCAAAGCAAGCCAAAGGGAAAAGAGGATTCCTTTTGACCTCTTCCGTTTGAACAACTCTCTCTTTCACACAGAGAGTGTTTATGGTGCATTAGTGTCAGCAGCACCACCTGCAAGTGCAACAGTGTCGTTGCCACAGCATTCACCATTATGAACCAGCTCTCCATAGATATCAAGCCTTTCCACCCTGCAGAGCAAAGAGTTGTGCTTCTAGTTACACACACGTGCCCACTCACATCCATCCATCATCTACACTGCACATCTTACTCAAATTCAAAACTCGTTCTCTCAAAACTCAGATTTCTTTTGCAGCTATTGTACTGGATGGATGCTAAAGGTACCCTTTGGTGGTACCGTTTGTATTTGACGTCCTGAGAACGGCAGCATTTGACACTATGGGAATGAAAATAGTTTGAAAGTGTTTCAGCTGTTTTCATGACAATCATGGAGACTCCTAGTTGTGTAAACATCTGGTGAACTTCAGGCACAATGAAAACTAGGTTAAGGCTGTCTAAATTGGAAAGTTGATCATAAACCAAAGGTTGAACCAAAGATTGGTTCCTTTTTTAGATTAAATGGTGATCTAACAAAACCACAATGTTTAGTGGTGACAAAAAGTCAGAGGATCACAAAGTTATTTTGAGTCATCCTCTAAGGGCCATAAATGTTGCTGAGTTGGAACAATATTGTCATCCTTTAAGCCAGGTAGTATGACAAAAATCATTTTTATTTAATGTATACAAGACTTTTGCAGAATCATCCAGTGTCAGCATTCTTGTCTGACAATAGATTGCAGTTAATCTCAATACGGTGTGCAGAAGCAATTACATATAAACCCCCATTATGCGCATATTGTACAATACACATTATACATCAACATTACCATACTTCCTGCAAACTCAACTCCTTCAGCTGATGAATAGATTTACCAGTCTTGAGTTTTTATTCTTGAGATAGCAGAGAGATTTTATCACAAACTCTCATATTTATTACAGTATTGAAATTCGTAAAAGCAAAAAGTCTTGTAATCCACAGATTCACAATCAAATGAATGGGGGAATCATCTTGGAGTGTTCTTTATCTTCTTAAAAGGTCTTTACATAGACCTAAAGTACCTAAGGCAGGGATTTTGTAGTTTGATGGAATCAGAGAAGATGCCTAAGGTAGCATTCTGCACTGATTATCAGAAAACAACCACTAATCCCCACATTGATACACTAGCTGTTTTTTTTTTTCTGTTGTGTTATACACCACATTTCAACAACAGCTTGAATTTGGCATAAATCAAACACTGAGATTAATAGAGACCAAACAACCATATGGATCTCTTATTTAGCTATCCATAGTTTGTACCAAATTAAATATACTGTATATTTTGCTGCTTATCTGAGAATTGCTACCAACATGTCTCTTTTCAAGACAAAAGTGCCAACAAATTCCCAGATTTCAAATTAAAAGAGTGATTTTCTAGTGTAATGCAGGACAATCCACCTTCATCCCCTCTCTATCCCCCTGTTGAGGGAGGAAAGCCTGCTGCAAATGAAAGAATCCTTTCTTGAAACTGGGCAATGAACCAAGTACAATGTCTGTTGGCACTGCCAGCTCTAAGGATTCTAGATATATATTTTTTTGCTTCTTTTTATGTTGGTACACAGGAGACAAAAAATTGATTCATTCAAGACCAGCAAAGGAGGTCAACTTTTCAAACGTAGCAATTAACCTACGGCAAAAGATTTTTGGTGCAGGTTTTTGATTTTTCAAAAAGAGAAAGCTAAACTCCTTAGCTGCTGGTTGCTTGGTTTGCCTTGACTGAGAAAAAACACAAAACCTAATTATAGAGCAGACGTAACCAGAGACAGCTTAAGTAAACTTAAACAACACATTTTTACAAGAGGGAATGTCATATAGAGATGTTACACGAAATCAAATAACAATTTTAACTGCATTAGATATATTTTAAGATCAGCTTGAGGTGAGGTCTTGATGTTCTGTGACAAAACAGTTATAGCACGTAACAATCACTTGACTGTCATATTGTCAGCACGAAAGCATCTTTTTGCAAAATCATCACCGCAAACATAACAGGAAATAATAGGAAGTGCAATCTTGTGACATACTGCATAGTGTGAGCTTGTGTAATAAATTACAGTCTAGCAAGGTGTTCAATCTTAACTAACTTTCCCCTGCTTTTCACGTGCATTAGCTTTGACTGCAAGCTAATTTATAGATGACAGCCAGCCCAACTGCTTGATGTAGACTATCGTAATATACAATCCACGTACACTGTGGACGTGAAAATTACACTTATGACACCTTCACATGACCTTATCAATGATACTGTTTCTGTTTAACATTGAGCATCTTGCACTGTTTACTTTTACAGATTGCACACCCATGGTGTTAGGACTCATAGCATAAAGCAGGTGAAGACAGGTCAAAGTACACATGTAGCAGGGCATCAAGTTGGGTGAGCCCACTCTGTACTCCTGCTTCCCCAGTGAACAATGCTGCCATTAACCTTCAATCATAGCTATCTGATGGTAAAGTTCACTGGAGCAGCAACTAATTTGCTTAGTAAGAGACCCTATCTAAGAATGAAAGACAGAAATAGAAGGTCTATCATCAAAGACCAGAGAGACTGAGCACATCGTTGCCTCATTAACAAAAGGGATGTGTGTAGAGAGAGGCTGGCAGCACCTGCTAATTTATTGCAATAGATGCATACATTGTTAAGGAAGGCTTGTTTTAAAGTGTTTTATGTGACTGAAAAATGCTAATAGCAGACAGAGTAGCCAAAACAAATACTCTTAGTTGTACGTTTTACATTTGAAGTGTGAGAAGGGTTAAGAACTTCAAACTATTTTTTCCCTCTTATATCATTATTTGATGCCAGGTTCAAGAGTTGGACTGTCACTTCAATAAACCACTAGCATGCTGTCTGGCTGCAGCAAGAAAGCATATAGCTGTGGTTTGTCACAGACAGACGCAGACATTACTCATCAGCCCAATCTGCCTCTGATGCCTGATGAATTGGCAGGCCACAGGGGAGATGGCAGGCGTTCAGCCACAGTACAGCAATTATCAATCACACACACTGTTGGAGCATGCTCATATTTCACACAACCATTGTCAAATGGGATGAATGTCGTGCAGGTGGATTGATACACAGTAAAAACCTCCTTTTTGTCTTATTCATGTTCCAAAGCAAATCTCTGTGGTTCTTATGTTGTTTTTTTTAAATCAAATGTCATGTGAAATGTGATACATTAAGTATCAAAGCATCAGTTATATTGACCACATCTCACAGAACAATTTATCAGCCAGCCACTATACCAGACTGAAACTTAAAAGCCTCCCCAAGGCACTTTACTGGACTCCAGAGAGAAGTAATCAATGTTACTTGTCTTTCTGAACTAACTCTTAAGTCTGACAGTCAGCACACAATTATATTATAGTTTGCTACAAGGAGTGAGAGGAGAGAATGCTTGAGTTAAATTGCCACCCTCAGCGTAACTTGAGCCTCATTTCAATTAGCAGGGTTACATTTGGGTGTATGTGAGAAGGTAATGGTGTATGAATCTATTTGGTCATTAAACATACATAATGAAGGCAGAATGAGCAATCAGAGACGTCATGGCAAATATAACCGACATCAAAAAAGAGGCATGAGGGAAAGAGATAGAGCAGGAACAAGAGTTGGAAGGAGCTTTAATTACATTTAACAGGAAGTGACGACTCTGAAAGCTCAATTAGAGGAATGTTATTAACCTAGAGAATGAATGGTTTTGACAACATATTTGATTCTCTTTGTCAAGTACATAAGAGACACCAGCTTTAACAAGCACTTTCACTTTATGCCTACACTATGGCTATTTCTAGCCGTCCTTACCTGGCATTGAATGAACTAAATATAGATAGTGCAAGCAACCTGATTATTGCTGAAGAGTGTAAGAAAACTAAAGTGATAGATGTAGGCATCAGAAAAGTTGTCAGAAGCTCTCATAAAAAAAGTAATAGGATGGTTGTGAACTGGGAATAACTGACAAATAGTCCTTATCAGTTATCTCCGTCTTTCTCCTAACTGGCCTGGGGAATAAAAAAGAAAGGCACTTAAAGGTTATACAAAAAGTACACAGGCAATAATAGTCAAGTGGAGTGGTGATTGGAAATTAATTTGGGCAACAAAATATTTCAGAAAAACATGTAACGATAACAATCCCATGGCGTCAATTCTGAATTGTGGCATTATTCAACAGCAAAGAAACTGCATAAACATTGAAAATAGAGAGATTGTGAGGGTTGTAGTTCAACCCAGAAAAGCAGTCAGGGAGTTAAAGGATTTTTGGTGGTTTATTATAAAAGCACAGATTGTGTAATATGCAATGGTGTCAGGTTGGATGAGGAGGCAGGTAGGCAGGGTGCACAAAATGGTGGGGGTTACAAGAATACAAATGGCTGCTGCCGGTGAGGTGACTGCCATGCGGTCTCCAAAATGGAGGCCGCAACACACTAACACGAACACAAACACTAAACAGACTCACAACACAAGTGGGGATTGTCCAGAACGAAACCAGGGTTGGAGTCCAAAGCAGGGGTCAGAACCAGAAGGCAGGGCCGGGAATCCGAACAAGCCAGAACAGACAGGGGGAAGGCAGAGGGGGGGGAAAGGCCAAGATCAAAAGCCAAGCCAGGGTCGGGTCCAGAGCTGGGGTCAGAGCTGTAGCAACGTCCAGGGCGACAGAACTGACAGGGGATATGCAGAGGGGGAAAACCAGAGGCAGACCAAGATCCAAAACCAGGGAAATCCAAAATGCGACAGTCTTTCCAGGGGCAAGGCAAAGGGCAGGTCCAGGGGAGAAGTCAGGTTCAGTATATCCAAAGGCAGTCAAGGGAAACACTGGAGAGTTGCAACCAGGAAGGAATACAGACAATCTGGCAGAGAAAAGGTGACTGAGGAGCTGCTTATATAGTGAGAGGGATGAGCACAGGTGAAACCAATCAAGGGGTGATTAACGGTGAAGCTAAGGCAACAAGGGTGGGGAAGAACAGGAAGTGGTTGAACAGTTCAAAATAAAACAGGAAGTCCAGGTGAGATCGTGACAGAGATGTGTTTCTGATTTTAAGCTAATCAGAAGCTCAAATTGAATTCTCAGGTTGGAAGCTTTGCCATGACCAGAAATATTACACTGGTTAGCAGTGTTTATGACTTCCTTTTGCAGTCCCCTTACATTTGTGTCTGATACCAAAGGATGATTATGAGCATTATCAATACAAAACAGCGTGATTACATTTAGTTCTATTTGAATAAATACGATAGATCTAGGTCTACTGTTAAGATTAAACATTATAGGGCAGAAGTCCCGCATCTCGGAGAAGTTAAATTCTTATTACCATTTAATAATTAGCAGACTGGTTGCATTTTATATAAGTACCGAAGATATGAATAGTGCCTGGTCACTGTCCATGCTGGAGGTACCTTAAAATTTTTTTCTTCACGTTAATATTTTAATATCTAATTTGAACCACCGTCTGAGTGGAATCATTCCTTACAGTCACGGTGACATTTCAGATCTGCTCGATGCACAATGGAATGAAAGAACCAGTGCTCTGATAGTTATAGCTGTTAAGGCAGGAGAGTCAGGCAGTTACACTAAAGTACTTGAGACGTGATTGTACTCATGAATAAAAGCCTGACAACATTTGAAGTACAGTGGCAAAGGAAATGACAGGAAAAATTGGATCGCCTAATCATATATGATGCATAAATATACATAATATCAAGCTACCAGTCACACTGTGCTTATTTTGTGAAGCTCCTACAAGATATACAACACGCTTGTCATTTATTTGAATTTCTGACAGATTGTATCAGCTACTTCAAATATTATTATCTAATTAAATTAGTTGTTATGCCATTCCAATAATTCATTCACTATGGACAAACTGCACCTACCAGTAGGTCCGAAGTGGATGGGTGAGACAATATTGTTACTAACTTATTTTACCTTCTATCTTTCCCCAACTGCCTTTTTTTGTAAACTAACACAGGCTTGTTTGTATGAATACCTTTTTTATAATGATAATCATGTGACAATATGAAAACAATATCACAACGTGACAGGATTTGCAAAGTTAACACCTGAATCTACTGTTCCCCTCAACTTTGCTGAGTTTCAGCTTATTGTGAATAAAAGATGTGTGGTAAACATAGTATAAAGAAGAACCAGAAGCTGACACATGTCTGCAGTCAGGTAGTACTAGAAGGTAGCTTGGCATCAAAGAAAAAACCCAATGGACTGTAAGAGAAATGTCTAGTCAGAGTCTATGCTGTCTCAAGCAGAGGAGGCACTGAATTCAATTCTGTTGATAATATAAATTAAAGACCAGACTAGATTAGTTTGACACGCTTTGTAAGGTGAAAATTATAGAAACAAAATTTTATAATTATTACCTAACAAAAGTTAATCGGTAACTTGGTGTTGAACCAGAACGACACAACTGGTTAAGGTTGGTAAATGTGGCTAATGCGTCATCATTTATTAGTTGATATATATTTTGTATTAAGAATCTTCATCTGCAAAATATAGGTAGGAACTAAAACTGTTAAATAAATGTAGTAGAGTACAATAAAAGTACAATATTTCCCTCTGAACTGTAGAGGGAAAACTCCAGTAAGTACAGTTACTTATATGGATTAGTTTGGTATTTTTTGTCTACTTTTTGTAGACAGATTTTAGTGGTATTCTTATTTTTGTACTAGAGATTAGGAGAGTTTTGCCCTGTCTGCCTGTCTATCTTACAGCACCTTCATTCTTCTATCAGCATCATTGCCTTAACACTAACATAATTTGAAATGGCACTAGACCATCTTTCCCATTAGGGTTAAACCATCCATTTGATTGTAATTGACATAATTGAAAATTATCCCAATAATGTCTTTCCAAAATAGCAATTAAGAGTAGTGAAGCCAAAGGCGGCTAGAGAGAACCAAAGTGAGGAGGAAGGCAAAGAAAATGATGCAGAGAACAGGAAGAGAAAAAGAAAAGAGAAAGCTTTTTGCAAGGCCAGCCAAGCAGCAATTGCTCTGCACAGTTGAGCAGCAGAGATAAGCCACAAAGCAGATGCCTGCATATCAAGTGTTTTTCTTAGTTGCCACATTTCCAATAGGTGACTCACAGCTCTGATTTGTTGAGCACAGGGGTGTATGTTTGCGAATGCACTATATTCCCTTCCTATATGTAGCTGTCAGTGTGTTTCAGTCTGAATGTTTGTGGGATTAGTAGGTGGTTGAGACAAAGGGAAATGTCTTTCAGAGGGTCATGGTCTGGTTATTACCTTTGCTCAGCCTCTGCGACAGGAACAGAGCAGGAGGCATTGATCACGCTTGGCTCAGTGACCGCAGGAGCCATTCGAGATGCTCGTGGAGACAGATCAGTGGTCCACTTCTGAGTTTAATGATTAAGAACTGATTAAAAACTGGAATAAAGTGACTCCTTGTGCTGATAGCTGTGAAAGGCTTGATGTTGACTGATTCATGGCAGGTGGCAGCAGATATAGTTGATGTATATATATGATGTTTGGATGTAGACCAACAAGAGAAAATGTGAGTGATATTTCTGTCAGTGTCAATGTCAGTGCAACTTGAATTGAATAATTTGTCTGTGTTTTCCATTCTTGAGTGCACAGACACTTCTACAGTATCACCTTTTTTTCTCCCTGCTGCTCTCTGCAGCATTGATGCTTCTAATCATGTTTTAACCATTGTTCAATTTTGCCAGTTGTCAACTCCTGGTGAGCCTGGATCACCAGCCTGGATCCTCTGAATATTCCCTTTAAAATGAAATCTGCAACCACTTTTCCTGGAAGACAAGTATTGGAGTAAATTGAGAACATGACTTCTGTAGAGATTATATGCATGCTTTGCAAATATTCCCTTTGAACATCTCTCTGATGATGAAAAAACAGAAAGACGAAGATGTAGACAGGAAACACAACTCTTGAAATGATTCTTGGACCCTCATTTTTCACACACAATGGTAAGTGATTAACAAATACATGCATTGTGCATCACAGCATAAAGTAAAAATACAAAAGTACAAATATATAGTAAAAAAAAACTGCACGTATGAATACACATAAATTAAAGGTAAAGTGAGTGCATAAAGATGAAGATGTAATTATTCTCAAGACAGCCACAGTATTCCCAGCCTCCATACCTGCGTATGACATAGACAACCTGCACTGACAAATGGTTGAAATGCTTCTGCATGTTAGAGGTCCTGCAAAAATTAAAGAAATGAAGAAGAGTTGGGGGACAGAAGCTATGGCTTTAATGAGCAAACATCAGGGCGGCATGGCGAATTAACACGCACTCAGCAGGCAGTAGAAAATGCCAAAGCATGAAATAACAGATTAACACTAGTGCACAGCATTATTACAGAGAGGGGCCTGCGAGAGAGCTGAACAGAGTGTCAGTGATTTTTCTCTTGCTGATTAGGCAAACGTAAACACCAAGATGAATGTTGTGTGATAACTGGTTATTGATTTTGCCCATCAAGAGACACACTCTCTGAGGGACTATTGAACCACTTCTAGGTATTGAGGAAGCTGGAGGATTTGTCTTTAAAGGTCAATGAAGATGATGCATGCTCAGTCTACTCTTCCCTTAGAAATTTCGCAGAATTACTTCAAACTTTGCAGGGCCTGAGTGGAAGTTAAGACATTATAAAGAAGTGTGGAGGGATAATTAGACAGGAAGTGGATTAAAATGGCGACCATGTTTGTTCACTTGTTTATTTTTACAGGAACATTGATTAAGCCTATTTTTCTCGCAGTTTCACCTTCATGAAGTTAAAACTGTTCCAAACTGCAGCTGTTTGTTGAGGTCGCATCACACATTTTTGACAAGAAATTGAATCTCTACATCTGGGATTAAAGTATGCCCACTGACCATGTCATATAATGGAGGAAATTCCAAGCTAGCATTGAAGGCCATAAAACTCTTTATACACCAGTTAAATATACGTCATGAGGATCAAGTAAAATTAATTAATACAAATAAAATCTCAGTGAATGGCATATAGAAATAGAAGAGATTGTCTATCAGCTGTTTTTTGTCCACTGTGAAATACATGTTTCTTTGCCTCATAAAGACTGGCCTTTCACCACATACAGGTAATTTAATTACAGTCTTGACCTTAACAAACAAATGCCTGGTGTAATTACTGACCCTGCACTTCACTGTCTCAGTTCACTGTCAGTTAGATGTTGCTCTTTACCAGTATTGTTGGTAGAAACATTATCCTTGGATCTCTGCTTTTACCGGCAGGAAATGGTGTTGGTTTATGTACAAAAAAAACTATGACAATTTATTGTGCTTTGCTGGTAGACAGATTTTGCACTTCTTGCACAGAGCAGTGGTAACAGTTTCCTCTATTTTGAAGGCAGTATACTATGCTAACCAGCTACTGACTGTAGCATCTGGTACATGTCATATGTCATATATCTACTATAACTCAAGCAAGTGAGTAATAACAATAAATAAAATATACTATGTATATATATATATATGTACATGTGTCGCTGAAACATGGCTCAGACATAATTTATCTATGTTCAAATGACACTAACATATACAAATACAAAGACGATTTTACTTCTGTCTGTCTCGCCTTTCAGTTATAGACTGAATAATCAAGATAAAAAGATATATCAAGCAGTACATGACATACCTCACTCTGACATTATCTCACTCTTTGATTTATTCACACATCCACAACCAGACAATTTGTAAGCATGTGAAGGCGCCTCGGGTTTAACCTTTTGATCTGACAGATCATTAAATGTATGACTTTGAGCAGGGTTTGTACACAGCTGTCTGGTTAGCAGATTCACAAATGATAACAGTAGTAGGTGGAGCCCTCATTAGAGGGTCGACAAATGAAGAAATAAAGAATAGCAATGTACATCAGACAATGTCTACAGTACAGTGCTGTATGCACAAAAAGTCTACAGTCTGCTCATTTGTGGACAGAAAGATTTGACTGATTTTTATGGAAAAGGATTAAGTTAAAACCCTAAAACAGTTTACATGTCAGGTTAAAATTCAGTTTTAATCCCTTGTGTGTGTGTACTTCTGTTTCCATTAAGTCAGAAAAAACATACATAGCTGTACACAGGCAAAAAGAAACTGGTGTTTCTGCATTGTACATTACAACTCCTTCATTTCCATATAGTAAATCAAATTAAATTCACAATAAAGAACTACAAGAGGACACAAAAGTTTTGTGTTTGCATCACAGTTGTGCAGTAAAATCACATTAGGGCATTTGAATGGACACACGCTTGTTATCTTTCTATCTGACAAGTTTATCTGGCAAGGAATTGAACATGGCATGCTAATGAGCTACAACAGACTACTGCCAACAAAATTAATTTGGAAGTTGCTCCAGACCAATTTAAAAATGATTAATCATCAGATTAATGCTAATCATAATAATCAAGTGGAACTGAAATGTGTAATGACCACGTGAGCAAGGAATGCAAACACAACCACGTCTGTGTGAGTTGTGGATCAGCTAATAAGAAACGATTATGAAGATTATGTCATTTTAACATTAAAAAGTGCAAATCCATTTTTATAACTTGTCTTTATGCAACAGGTTCTCTGGCGTCAAAATGACTCGTTTGAGCTCTCACTCTCTTGTGATTGGCCAGCTTGCGGAGGAACTCTAGGTGGACCAGACTATGTCCAGCTGGAACAGAGATTGTAAACTGTACTGGTGTTTTGGTTAACTTGGTTATCCTTTCAGCACACCAAATAATATAAAACTTCTTTGTTTTAATATTTCAGGTGATTCCCACAAAAACTGAATTATTTCAGATAAATGGGCATCACTGTATTTTATTCTAAAATTTCATGATGAGGGTGAAGCTGTGTGATTTGATTTGGGAACATTGTGTGGCTTTAGTCAGACTGTGTGTGAGTGACAGCAGCAGGGAATCAGAGAGGATTAAGTCAGTCTTTAATGTTTCCACCCTGCATTCAAAACAGTTGAGCTTGTCAGTTAAGACTGCATCCACAAAATGCTACAAGGGATGTCATGACAGAGAGATCAGTGGATTTTTAAGCGAAGAGGAGAATGCGTGTGAATCTTTTTTACTTACATCGTAACAATAATGATTTATAGGAAATTTTACAGATGCATCATCAGAAACATTTGAATCAGAATGTGTCATTCGGGTAAAGTCTGTGTCCTGTCTTAATACAATCAACATATATCAATTAATTAATATATATAATCAATTAATATCCTATACTGTATCCTAATGCAGCTTGTAAGCTAATATGAGGCATTACTTGTAATGCTTTACCCAAAATGATGGGACAGAAATAAATGTACTTAGTTTTTCTTTTTAGAAAGTTATCACCTGCTTAGATTGGAAAGGCAGAGACGAAAAAGAAGATATGACAGTGAGTCATCATGTTTAGTCACTGGCGGATGAACAAATAAAATCTGACTTATAATAAGGCAAAGTCTTTGAACTATTTATTATACAACATGGGTGCATTATTTTTAGTACAGAAGCGTCTTCACAGTTGGAGATCCAGCACCACTGATACAAAAAATGGTTGGCTTCTGGGTACTGCTTAGTCTCCTTTGTTGAGAGAAAGTTTTGTATAATGCTTTGCTGTAGAAGCTTTAATCAAATATTTAGGTTTACAACACGAGAATAAAAAAATAAACTGAGTCATGTAGCATGATGATTATTATGCTTGAATACAGAACACTATATATTCAGAGTCACTTAAATGCACATAGATTAAGTATTCATTTGCAAATTATTATCTTGTTAGGTCACACAGCTAAAACGTTTCACATGACTACCAGTTTTCAAAAACTGTATGAGAATAGGCTGCGTTATACTTTCAGAGTGAGTCAAATCAAATTAAATGCTGGACATCTTGCTTACAAATAGTAAAAATGAAGTCCTCCACTTATGGATTATGGATATGGATTTTTGGATGATTTATTAAGTCTTTACACAAATACAGGCAGTGTTGGTGTGTGCTTAACCCACTTGGGATGTTGAGAGTGACCAAACAGCAGAATGACTACTTTTCTCCATGTAAATAGGCTGAATGACTGATTACAAAATTGAAGAAGTGCAGTGCTAATTACAGGAAACGCTAAGTTTGAAATATCACTATAATCCAAGTATTTCTAATCTTTTCAAGGGTTCAAGGTTTTTCAATGGCCTGAACAAATCTGTTCAGGCCATTTTAAAATATTATTGTAGAATAGGAAATAATTTTGCTTTACTCTATGAGTAAACACTTTAGTACACTACAGTGTTAATATTGCACCAATCAGCACTCCCTTCTCAACCTCTTATCTTCACAATAAATAAAAACTGGTTTTATAAATTAAAATACATTTTAACAGCAATGTGCCACTATTAAATATAAATGTTTATCAACATCCATCACATTTTATCATTTCAGGTCCAGCAGAGGAGAAAATATACTCATTCGGTTTATGTTTCAAACAGTTCAATTTCACTGTCGGTTTAAATGTTTAGGCAGCAGTACAGCTTACTCAGACGTTAAAGGTAATCATTCAGTCAGATAGCTTCGTACAAATAAACTCAGGCAAATTTCATGCAAGCATAGCCAATTCTATGTTCAGTTCACCAGGAGCCCTGGTGTCAGGACTTTGCTGAGTATGTGGATTAAACCTCTGTCAGATTTAGAGACTCTTCTTCTCTCGTTTTCTGTCTTTTGAATATTGTGACTGGCTTCTTGTACATCTGTAGACTTCATTTTCCTGAGAAAGATTCAGACAGATTTGCTGACAGTAATTCACACACTTTGCCAGACTGCTGACAGAGAGGTGTTGGCAGAACATAGATTTTTTTTTATTGTCTAACATAAACAAACAAAAAACTGGAGTGAAAACATAACTTGTAATATACAGTAGTATCCTCAATTCACACATTCACAGTAATGCTGCAGCATACGCTCTTATTATAAGCAAGCTGAAGTCATCAGGTTAAATTAAGTGACTCATATTTTAATCTGCTTAGAAATAGCATACACTTATATGTCATCTCATTTCAGCAGATGCTTTGTTATTTTAAGTTGATTGAGTGTTTTGCTTGATGGAATAACACCCTTGTATTATTTAAATGCCTATTATTTCCCATCAACATCTGTGTAATAGACTGACAGGGGAGCTGGAGAACTGGATTTTGCCTGATTTGTTTATTTTGGTAATAAGTCATATTCAAGGGAATCATAATCACAGTATGAGAGACTGTGTGAAGCCTGGGATTTAATCACACTGTGAGATGTTTGATCCAAATTCTCTGAATAGTATGTACCCAGATACTGTAATTTACTCATTTCCACAAACACTAGTTCTTTATCTTCTTGTAGTTGATCCACAGTACAAGGTAACAGTGGAAATCCCTGATTTCTGTCAAGCCCATGTTGGGTGGATGAGTTGATTATCCCACTTGGGAATCTTGAGGCATAGAAGAAATTGGGTATCTATTGATTTCAAACTGACTTGTCATACATGACATACAATACATTAGGTTCCTACTGACATTTGGTGTGTTAATCCCATGTGTTCAGTTAGAGGACATTTTTAGGAAGATCCAGTTCAGTAACAGGAATGATTTTAATTACATCTATATTTAGTCATTTGGCAGATGCCAGCAAAAAAAAGTAACTGAAGATCCTAAGTTGAAGTATGAAACATTTGTCTTGGAGAAGCAGAGTTAAAGATTTATTTCTGTTGTCCAAGCGGTGATAGAGGTCACAAAATATACAGAAATGAATTAACAAAATGATTCAGCTTGTCTGCACAGCTGTTTATGTTTTGGTAGTTTTTTTTTTATTATATAAATATTCTGTGATATCTAGATCCCAGAATTTCTGTTCTTTTCAGTATGTTGAACGTCAATCTGAAACATCCAAACAATACCTCTGTGAGATATTGCAGGAGTTATTACATGCAGTTAAGGTGTCCAGGCTATTTTCCTTTGTCTTTGTATCATTTTCTTGAGTGTTTACAAAATGCATTAATCATTAGAGGCAAAGCATATGCACAGATGTGTTGTATGAGTGAAGGTTAAAGGACTTTCTCATCTAATCCTACTCTACTGGTCTCATAGGATGCAGGGAGAGTAATAGCTTCCCCTTCAGCACAGCTCACTCTTAATACTCCCCAAACAGGAGAAAAATAGACTTATAGTAAATCTTGTTAATAATTTAGCCTGGGGGAAATCTGAGGTGCACTGTGTTCTACATTTCAAAGTGAGATACTTTTTTATGGATTCGATTAACAACAGGTTAAAATGAATTACTTTTGTGGAAGAAAACAATAACACAGGAAACATTTGTAAGTTGTCATGTAAAATTACAGAGTGTGCTTTTCCAATATCACAGGCTGTTTGTCAAGTCGGTGTCATCATTTACCCAGTGTGTTTGCTGAGAACTGAAAACTGAACAAATGATGAAGCATCATAGAGGAAAGTGAGATACTAACACAAGATTTAAACTCTAAATATATCTTGTTTAAAGAGGATTTTATTGTAATACATTGCAATGCAACTCTTGTTTGACACTTCTCCTGAACTAATTTGGCTACAAATTAGAAACAAACCAGACCAGACAAAGCTGCCCATTTAGTTATTCTCTATGGAAAATATATTGCAAACACTGAATCCATCTACCTATGTCTATGCGATTATTTGTTCATGTACGTATGTCATACTGTAAACAATCCTCCAAAAAAGGTCATCATTAATCAAACATGACATGTAACTGATCTGAGGCACATTCGTTTGGAAAGGTGCCTTTTAAAATGTGGAAAAGTGACATTATCACTGACAATGTTGAGCAGTTACATCTTGGTGAGTATTTCCAAGATATTCTCCAGTGTGAGCTTCTTGCCGTCACTTTAGCTCAGTTTTTTATCTTACAGGTCATTGTGGGGTTGTTTATAGATAAACTACCCAATGTAACAATGTGGCTCACTGATGTGTTTTTTACAGCACAGACAAATAAGCTAAAAGCTTAAAAAAAACTAAGTTCTGGATGCAGTTCATTGTTAGGTTTATTCTCTTTAAGGGATCTGTCAACAATAACAAAACTATAGAAAAAGTACCAGCATAGAGATGTACAAAAAACTCACAACAACACAGCAATCTGGCTTAGATCCATGTTTTATTCTCATTACACATATTCCTCCAAATTCTCATTATGGTTTTAAGTTCTAAGCATTGTTAGGAGTCCTTGACAGGCCCAACAGAGCCATTATAGCACACCAAATGCATTGCAATATTAGTAACAGGGTCATCACTCGAGGCAAAAACCTTCATTTTATGAATGATCATCCTGACAAGTGTCGCGTTATTGAGGATACATATTTAGTCATATCTACCAAATGAATAGGTGCTGGCAAATGGATTATGATGGAGTAATGAGAATACAGTATGGAAGACATAACCATATTATATCTTTCTCCAAATTAAATTTTCCCACATGCTTGCCATAAATGAATGATTCAATTTCACAGTGATGTGTTCACTAAAAATCACGGCCTACAGCTATCAGTGGGACATGGCATTAGCCTTAGTTTAATGGTTGGGGGTGTGTAGAGGGGCTGTGCAGAAGACCCAGCTCTGAATAGAAATCCTGTATGTTTTCCTTCTCACATTATTTCTGTCTATTCTTTCATCTTGATTCATCTCAAAGCAGATCTGTATGTTTAGAAATTTACTTCCATCTTTCTGTACAACATTAACTTTTGCAAATTGTTGAATGATGGGCTATGACTGAGGTATAAACTAAGTCTTCCCAAGGATCTAAAAATATTCTGTGTGGATGCAGTAAATGTGCATTTAAATAAGCAAGAAGTTGGGGTAGTAGTTTTTCATGACTCGCCACTGTAGTCATTATTATGCATGAGAGTCAGCTGTTTGTTGATGCTGGGATAGTAAAAATATCTTGTGACCTTTTTGTGTGTGAAAACCTGCAGCGACTGATGGATTTGTGGATATTTTTTGACTCTGTTGCTCAGGTTTTTTTGTCATCCTGATGCATAGTACCTCTCTTTCCCAAGGACAAAACAAGTCAAAGAAACAAAAACTGTATTGTTCAGGCTGGATATGTACTGTAAGTCACTCACTTTCCCACATGCATGTAGAATCAGCAAAGACTTGTTTAAAGCAAATAATCAAATATAATTTTTTTGACTACATAACAAACTTTTATGATCAATTATCTTCCAACATGATTAAGCTCTTACAGGATCTCAACTGAGGTTTGTAGGTCACTGTACCATCTTTAATATGTCAGAGATTTTTATGCATTGGCTCACACAGGATATTCAAAAGGCCCACCTACACTATAAACATAGACCTTGCTCTTTCACACACTCACAATGTGCATATTTTCTCAAAGTCATGCTTTGATCCTGGGCTTAGTTCAGTTTACAGTCAACAGCATGAAAAATGGAGCAGACTTCAGATGTATCTGGTTTACTTCTACGTTAAGTGTGCTCCTGAAAAATCACCCGAAAGTAACATGACTGGTATTTGCCAGCTGGTCCTCAGCATGGATGATTCTGCAGACTCACTGCTCTCAGTCATTATCTCCAATACCAAATCCCATACAAAAATGTGTTAGTTTCATGCTGGTTTCCAGACATTTTTCTCCAGGGCTTCATAAAATGCAGCAAACACTCCCAGTTGTACACTTCCAATAACCGTATGAAGCACAAGAAGTCCTTGCGGGAACAGTTCGGATGAGTACAAAACGTGTGTGTGATTTGTAGTGTGCTGAACATATTTTGAGGGCTTTCAAAGCCTTGTTCTAGGAAGCTGGACAGGTATACTGTCATTATCCAAGGTTTTCGGAAAGTGCCCTCGGCAGTAACAGCACTCCATTGATTTCTGTAATCACTCTGGGGTAATTATGTAGGAATACGCTGAATGAGCTCCTTGAGGGACAACACAGAATGCTTTCTGTGGAGTGACGGTGTGAACGCTGCTCCCCAGTGACACTCATCGTGCTCTGTGACAACCCTCCGACACAGAAAAGCTCTGACTCAACACATTAAATATGGGCATTGAGGGATGGCTCTTAATGCAATGAAGCAGCATCAAACACCAAAGGGCCTGCATACATTACTGCTGCTTTAAAGTTTACTTTGTGCTTGTCTCACTAACCCCTTTCTTTTAAGTCCGGGGATTGTTTTCAGCACAGACCATGCACAGTGAGACGGGTTCGGGGGATGTTGTCAGGAAAGTTTATTTCAGTGAACCCAAAATTAAGACATTAAATAGGAAGGGAAAAAAAGCATAACAAATATTAGAGGAGGAGTTGAAGCTAAAATGGCAGTTGAGGGATAAAAATGCAACACTCTAATTTCCACAGGCGCCTACTTCACTACTACTACTTGTTAAATTACAGTCTCAAAGCTTCTCTTCTGTGAACGTTAATTGTTCAATAATGGCTTAGCAACTGTATCTAGGTATATAATATATATAATAACTGGATGCTGGATCAAAGAATGGTACCCATTCATCCTTATGAAAGTTGCTCAGTGGTGCATAGTCAAAAAAAATCCATTAATGCCTCTTCGCAGCCCACACATACTGTGCTGAATGGATCAAATTCGAATAATAAAAAGAGTATAAAATGTATTCAGCATTATTGCTCCTTTTCAAATGATGCTTTTTTGGTCACGTGTGTCATTTGATCAACATGAAAGTTGCAGTAATGTGGTGTGACCACTGTGGCAAATTTCTCCACTGCAGATTTTATGTTTTTATGTTTATGTTACTTTTAAATCTGAGGAAAATATTGTACTTTCACTCCACTACATTTATATAGTTATACATCACTTTTTGCAGGGTTAGATTATTAGAAAAATCATTATATACTAAGAAAAAGCTGATGTATCATTTATGGACTTTAACTTCCTGTCACTATATAAGTTAAAGTCAGCCTCATCACTGACCGCCGTTTTTGTTCCACAAGCCTGTAGCTAACAACACATTTTAGTTAAAATTTTCACAAAATTTGTCAAAAAAATCTGGACTCGACTGATATTTATGTCATAAACAACATCAAATCTTGTTTTCTCAGTGGACTACTTTTACTTTAGGTAAGGTTTAGAGGTTGTATTTCAGTTTTACTAGAGCAGAAAAAATAAGTAGTAACTTGTAGTGGAGTATTGTTCTGGGCAAGTACTAGTACTTTTTATATTGAGTATTGAGTTTGTGTACTTTATACACCTCTGTTAAATAGTAACAAATAGATTAAGCTGTATTTTTCTTTAATGTAAGCTGCAAACAATTTTTACCAACGCACAGTATTTCCTAGAAATAAAATATATCATGTTTGTGATGCTGTCATAGTTTATGTCAGTGTTACCAGCCCTTTACTGGATTTGGAGAAACTAACAGCCCCTGTCAGGGGATTTAAAGTCAGCATAATCAGCATAATGCATGGACAAGAAATACAAAATTATTTAAAAATAAAGGAACATCAGAACAAACAAATAAGACATTATAATTTATATATAAGAACTACAGGCGGAATACCTGGATTGCCAGTTTAATTACTGAGGGACAAGTGCATGGATTTGTATAATAATAGTATTTTGCTAATAATAAAATTCTGAATATAATAATGGTTGTGCACTGACAGAGCATTTTAGGCATATGTGACAAACAGTTTCCGCTCAGTAAGCAGAGATGATTTTGAGATGAAGACTGAGGCTATTCCACTCAAGCTGTCACAGGAAGTTGGCAGCATTAGTTCCACTGACACATCTGAAATTGCCTTTGGTCTACCTGTGTGTGCACACCAGAATTCAGGTCGACCTTTTGCTGTACTGATCAGCCAGAAGAAAGGGCAAACCAATACAGGACTGAAAGGGTGTTGTACCAGAAAACAACATGCTTCGTAACTGTGTGTCGACGAGGTTCACAAAAAAACAACATTTATTTGCATACTTGCATGTCATACAAAAAATGAATAGACTTGTAAACCACAGATAATTTATTTTAATAGATAGCTTTGCTCATTCTTATGATTCTGACACAAAACTCATACATCCCTTTTTATGTTTTTCACAATTTCTTATCTGTTCTTGTCATGTGCTTTCAAAACAATATTCAGGTAACTCTGAGATAGCTGGAAGACATTCTTGAAAGTCTTAGTCACCTTCGCTACCTCTGTTTATCATGTTCCAAACACTATCTTTCATTAGACATTTTAGACATGTTTGGTGTTGTGGTATCGTGTTAGCTTGGGAATTTCCACAATAGCAAGCTGTCTGGATTGAGAGGCAACAATCTTCTCGCCATACATAGCTGCTGCCTTTTGGAGTGGCCCAGTCAAAGCCCAGTCCTCTTCCAACCCAATGGTGAGTGGTTGGATTCTCAGTCCCCATGAAGCTACATGTCTGAGGTGTCCTTGGACAAGACTGCAGCCCTCCAAACAATTCCCCCTAGGGGATCAATAAAATATAAAAAAAACAAAAAAACAATAGGGCTGCTGTGAAATGACCTCAAGAAAGCTGTTCACACCAGCCGTCCTAAGAACGAGGCTGAGATGAAACAGTTCTTTAAGAAAGAATGATCCAAAATTCCTCCTGGACATTGTGTAAGTCAAATCCACATCTACAGGGGGTACTTACTTAAGGTTGTTGCTGCCAAACCATTTACTAAAACAACAGTGCCGTTTCTTTTTCCACCATCAGTCTGTATTAATGAGAGTGTTCATTAAAGAAATGGAAAGTTATGTGTTTGTTGATATTTGAGAGTTTGGCAAAGGTCACATCTCATGACCAATGTCTCATACAAAATACGAGGAAACTGAAAGCACAATATTTACTTTAAACTAACATAATTCAGTTTTGTGTAACGTAACCCTGACTTTAATAATAAAATGAATTTAAAGTGAAGAATATTTAAAAAAAAAAGATAGATCTAGATAAATATATAGATACTAGCTAAGTATAACCAATATCAGGACATGAAAAACATAATAGCAAAAAATAAAGGAGGAACAACCTTGAAAGACATGCTGAAAGTGCACTGCTGAAGTGGCACAGGTCGCACAAGGTACCCTGTGGTGGTGCTGGAACAAGTGAAATGGACTTGGGGCAACCACAGAAAGAAATGCACTGTTGGCAAAAGCCCTGTGACGTTGATGAATGTTGTCCTCCGAGTGTTAGGTAATATTCTCTGATGAGATGCAGTGTGAGCTCTGGCCCACAAGGTTATGAGTATGGGAAAAAAGTGATGACGTGAAGGTGTGTGAGCCAGTACAGCAGGTCCACAGGAGGATGGTGGAGTCACGAGAGCAATTTATACCATCACATCAGGACATCGCACATAAAAAAAATGGTTCATTGGTTCTTTTCCTTTTCCTCTACTAACCGTCACAAGCTCCACACATTTGGAAAATATTTTTGGATGAATAAATAAACCCAGAGTACAGACCATATACAAGTGCCTTGATACTGCAGCACATTTCCTCAAAGTGATGTTCATCTCACTGTTGAGTTGGAAAACAAACTATAAGATAAGCCTCTTATACTCTCAGTCTGGTTGCATTCCCCTCTGAATTCTTGCAGCAGTGTTGCTGTCTTAATCAATTCCTTCTTGTACCTTCTTGGAGTTGCAAGCCAAATTTGACAAATCCATTGTGTAAGGTGTTATGAACTGATTAAAACAATCAATGAAAATAGATTAACCGGTATTAATCCCAAATCTGCCTTTTTGGATGGAATGGAAATCTCTCATCACAGACCACACAAAGGGGAGAGAGACAAACCAAAGCTATTGCCTCAGCTGCTTGTTAGCATGTTTACATTTGCTAATTAGCACAAATTCCTGAATGAAAGGTTAAGAGGTCCATCCAACTGATCTTGAGATATTTTAAAGAATAATGAAAACATTTAACCAGCTGATGGTGATATGCCTCCAATGTTCCTTTCCAATGGTTGCAGCAGCTTCACAGTTTCAATGGGAAAGTCTGGATTGTGCAACTTTTAAATTGTAAAAGCAGAGTTAATATATAAAAATAAATATAGGAAGAAATGAATAAAATAGAACACATAATGTGGATATTTGTTTTCCAGTTTCACATCTCACTCAGTCATGTTACACTTGCTTGTTACAGCATTTCTGGTTTCATGAAAAACTTGATTCCTAAGCAATACTGCCAGACAGCAGTGACTTCATATTACCCCAGACCATCTTAGTTTAATTTTTCATTTCAGTCAGAACTGTAAGCCAGCAATGAAGAACTCAGCATTACACTCCATACTCACAGGTCAGACAGACGCAATGAGACATAGTCCCCTGGGACACTCCATCAGTGTCACAAACCTAAACAACACACTACTATGACACAAATACAACTGATCACAGGCTTTTCATTATTCATGGCCTTGTAGAAACAAACATTGCCTGGTTGGTTAGATTTGTCCAAAAAAATCACTGACACTTCAGTACATCACAACAGTACACTCAACCGCCAGCAAGAAAACCTCAGTGTTTGAGTTCACATATAATGGAGACACGCTTTGCATCTCGAACTTGTGCCTCTCTGTTTCTCTCTTTGGTTTATCCCACTTTCTTGTTTTTTTTTGTCTATCCCTCTTAGTGGTTCAGATCAATAGAGTTTTCCTCAGGCATAGACCTTTGTGCTATAAGACCAATTGTTCCAAGAACTATATTCTAGCAGATTGAGCCATGTTTGTTTTCTGTGAAGTCTGTCTGATTTTTGGATCCCACAAAATGGACTGCATTTGACATTTGCTTTTTTTATTTTCCTTAATGTCACAATCTTGTGAAGGATACACTATGTCTGTAATAAAAGCAAGGTAAATAACTATATTATAACTACGTGCAGATAGAAATGAGCTATTAGCTAAATCTGGTGCAACGCATGGCTTCTTATTCTTTGTCATGGACAGAGATGTACACTGCCCATGACAAATAAAAGAAAACAAAAAAACAAAAATACATATGTTGGGGAAATAACAGCCTCGCTTTCTAGCTGAAAGTTAGAAGAGAGAGTTGATACCATTCAAGTATTATAAATATTTTCTAATATAAATATTAGAAAACAGTCAGCTTAACAAAGTGCATTTTTAAAGTCACCATAATGGGGAACTTTGTTGTTAATTCAAGTAAATACAGAGAAAACAAGCGAACAACAGACCCTAGAACATCTATTCTCTAATGCATCTATTCTCTTATTGAGATATGTCAGCCAGATTACATAACACACAAGCTTTCAAAGAATTTAATGGTGGTAAAAAGAGTTTTTTGTTAATGGTTTTAGAGATTTATGTTAAAAACAAATTCCTGAATGAAAGGTTAGTAAGTTTCATTTTGAAAGGGATGAGAAAATCAGATTCAAATTACATTGCAGAGTCGATCTCTGCAAAAAACAATGTCTGTGTCTTGATGTCTGTGCATAAGGTGGCCTGATACAAAAATAATTTTCCATGTATGACAAAAACTGCAACTGCATCTCTCTCTGTCATGAGATAAGCTGAGTAAGCTGATTCATATTAATGTAAAAGTGACCAATTTCTGAACGATTGACATCACTTCAACAGACTGATGATGGCAATAATCTTTCCTTTCATATGTGTGAAAAGGACAAAGGAAATCGGGGGTAAGTCGACAGAACAAACTGACATGCAAGATTTTAGTGTAATTTCTTTTAGATACAAGCTAACAATCTGCTGGGTCAGCTTAATATGTACCATACAAGCATAAGAATGTTACTAATCTTTAAACAAACTCCCAGTAGGTCAGTGGATAATTTTGTTTCCCAGAATGTCAAACATTATCTTCAAAATGTGTCCCTTAAAATTGAACTTGGTGCTTAGATAACCCTTTGTCAACTAACACTTAACTGCAGCAGTATCAGAAAGAAGTTTGGATTTTACCTGCCTACTAAACATCTGCTCTGAGACCAGACAACCACAGGATGTTACTGTGAGGGCAATATAAACTACTGAACCGTGTGAAATTGTGGAAAGTGCTTTGACAGTATACTGCATAATGTGCTGACTCATGTCACGCCTCTCAATTGCTGGCTCAAAGAGTGAGTAACTTGTGGAAGGAAGTGAGAGAAAAAATAGTGGCAACTAATTAATTTTTTGACACACAGAGCATTCACCATCCACTTATCCAAAATGATAGATAATGTGGAGAACAGTAAAGGACACAGAGACCCAAGGGAGCAGACATTTTCCAAGTCTGGATGCCAAATATGTGACAATCTAGTGACTTCACAATAAATATCAGTGTCGATCTAGGGATCATTTCACTTGTAATTTTATCATTGTTTTTCAAAATGACAGATTATTTAGATATGAAACGTTTACAGGTAAAGATGAATACAATCTGTCAAATAAAGGATAAAATGTACAGACATTAATAATCAATTATTATTTAATATGTAAAGAGATTGTTATTATATTGATGCATTACCGGACGGCATTTTAAAGTTTTAGCTGGTCACGAGGGAGCTTATCTTGACTACTTTATATATTCTTGGCTAATTTAATCTATTAACCAGACTTCATTTGTTCATTTGAGGTTTTGTATATAATATCAGGATTCATGAACTAACTAAAGGTGTCTGCTAATACCATAAAAAGTACGGTTCCAGATGTATGAACTGTATCAGATTCATTTCACCATTAAATAACACCTCTAACAGAAAGAGAAACACAACACTATCTGTATTTCAGTATAATGAAGGAATACAACATCTATTCTGGAAAAGGTGAAAATGAGAAATGTGGTAACTTATAGTCATTGCAGCAGGATTCACTTTCTGCCATATAAATGCCTGACTGTTTGAACACTAGATTTTTAGTTTTCTAGATTATGGAGCTATTGCAAGACTGATGGCAGATGTGCACTGGGTTGGTGTTTTTGATGTTGTTCTGATAATTACAGGCATCATTAACTTTTTTGAACCCACCCACTTTCCAAACCAGGTAATATACAGTATGTAAGGACATATCGATTGTTGAAAGCTTTGTGCTCAGTGGTGTGGTACAAGACTGTGATTATATCCCTGTCTTTTGGAAAACATAATTGAGTTCTAATATCTTTAGCGTAGCATCACAACTAAATACCTGATCCCCACCATATACCCCCCATCCTAAAAACAAAACAACTAAATTTTTGGCACATATGGTGCTTGATTGACCAAAGTATCGTCATATCCATGGCCAAAACCTGAAATGTTTAGCTGTGTTTGTTTTTTGTGAAATGTTTTACAAGAACAAAATCATGCTCCGTCCTGGTGTATTTCATTAGTTTTCCTCCAATGGAAGGACTAAATAAGGGCTGTCATTGGCTTCTGAGGCTGCATAGTTTGTGGACACAGCTGGTCATTCACAAGGGAGAAAATTAAAGGCTAAAAATGGAAGCAATTTTCTACCAAGATTAGCCTGTGAAGAAAACTAAAAAAAGATAGGTTTAATGAGGCTTTGTGGCACTAAATGTATCCATTTATTGGTTTGACTGTGGATTCCTTATGTTGTGTTAAACTCTTTTAGGTTTTGATTAACAAACAAGCTTGTAATTACTTTGCAAAACAGCAGAAAACAAAACAACAAAGAAAAGACCAGTTCACAGCACATTTGCTAAACAGGGCAGAAATGACACAGAAAAAAAATCATATTGGGATGATAAAACATTGCTACAAGACTTTTCTTGAAAAGTTTCTTGTCTTCAGACAGAATAGATGGAGAAAGTGAAAATCACAGTTTGTGGATTCTGTCATTGTTTACTGAAGAGGGCCATCTGCTGGAGAACTACTTATATTAACCTATATGATGAACTGATGTAGTAGTAATTCTTATAATGATTTTAGTAATTTTAAATTGAATTCTTAAAAATGTAGGACCAATAAATATTCTCTGTGTCACCAGAGACACAATAGCTTTCAGTCAAGGCTCCATGCTCCTTGACCTAAGGTTTAGTCATTACTAGGATAGTCTTTATGTTCTTGAGTCCATCACTAGCCCAAAATGACATTGGCTCCTATTTTTCTAATAAAATTGGAATGAAGGATTGGCAGCTTGCAACAGCTGATATGACAACAAACACTGTGAAGGTCATCTGATGCATGGAGAAATGTTGCAACACCTGAAAGTAATACATGTTACACATCATTCAATCCAAGCAGAGCAACGAGCAATGAGCAACATCATGCAATCTGTCATATCTGTGTATTAAATGTGTAAGTCAACAAACCAATCTAATGTTTATACCTATGTTTCTGACATTATAGATGAAATCCAATGCTTTATGCACAAAAGAGCACAAGTTTAATATGACAACACATGGAGAGTGTCTCTCTCACCTTCACAGTCCTAATGTGCCTGCGAAGCCTGTGACAAAAAACATTACACATACTGTTGCTATCAAATTTCCCTCTCTCATTTCCCCAGATGATTTTGATTTTAAATCTAGTGCCAATGTACAGTAGTTGGTGGAGAGTTTATGAAAAAGCATCTTTTCAAGGTGATGATGACCCTCACTGTGAAAAGGAAGCAAAGCCTCTGAAATCCTATTACCCAGAGGCCTGCCTTATTTTACTGGTATCAGCAGTGCTGGTCCATCAGCAGCATGGCAACTGTTTCCAACAATTGCACCCGAGCTAATTCTATCACTATAGCCAGACTTTAGAGAGTGGACATTAAACTCAATTTCCATCTAAAAGTGATTGCAAAATGTCTGACACTGCAATTGGGGTAATGTGGGTATTAACGTCTAAATGCCGTGATAAGAGGAAACTTGATTTGTGTTAGTCATACAGAAGCAACTAACCTTCATTCCATTTACACATTAAAAGGCTGCCTAATTTTGTAAAAACACAAGTGGAACTTTCTATGAAATTAGGAATAAGAGCTGAAACTATTATATGTAATAAAGGCATTCAAATTTTCCTAAGCAAATTGTGACAAACGGTGTCTACTCAGTGGTCACCACGATAAATATCCACACTGATATTCTCAAAAAGTCTCAGGTTTTCTTGAAGAACGTCTTTTTTTTGTATTGGCTATACACATAAAACAGATTGTGTACAAACATCTGGAGGCCGTCACTAGAATAATTATAGACTGATTAATTTTAATATTGTTATAATCAATTAGTTAACTGATCCACAGCTATCAATGAGGCATTCAATACATTTGCATTTAAATTAGGCAATTAGGCATGAGCTTTTAGTAACAACAACATAAAATGATAACAAAATGTTCCAATTAATATTCCTATGTTTTCTTCTTCTGTCTTTATGATGTAAAATGCATTAATTAGTTAATAAACTACTAGACATAAACTTTATTTTTATTTTTACTGTGCAATAACCCTGGACAATGATGTGCAATTTATTTTTTTATTTTTATACCACCACTACCTATTTCATTTCTAGATTGTTAAGTTAGTTTTCTTTTGTATTTCGACAGTGTTAAGTTAAGTTAAGTTAAGTTAAGTTAAGTTAAGTTAAGTTAGTTTCCTATTTTATTTTTTACAATGTTAAGTTAAGTTAGTTTTGATATTTAGTAGCAATTGTCTGTTTTGTTTTTGATTTAGTAGTAATTTGTAATTCTC
>JAUYWH010000012.1:21428339-21487225 GCA_034779795.1 Ctenopoma multispine | reverse complement strand
TATCTATCTATCTATCTATCTATCTATCTATCTATCTATCTATCTATCTATCTATCTATCTATCTATCTAAAACATTTGCAGAGTGATAATGCAAAATAAAGACACAGTATAGGTAAACCTAAACCTCCAAAAGTAAGAAGCCAGTAAGAGATGGAAACCTAATAAAACACCATAGATTTTTCAACTGAAAGAAGTCATAAATAAAAAAAGGCAACTGAACATTAGGACTGAAACATTTTCTGTATGTATAAAATAAATCAGAGAATAAATTACTTACTAAATAGTATCAATTAGGTTTGTTAATATGTTTAATTAATATGTGGGGGTAATACTGCAGATTCAGTATTTTCTATCAAAATAATTGTTGACTTTGAAAGTGCTCAAATAGACAACTAAGCTAACAAGGACAAACTGTTTTTGTTCCTTCATCTTTACAAGTTCCATATTCACCTGACCATCTGACTCTATAAAGTGTATCAGGTAGTGCTCTCCTTCATAGTCATAGGAGATAGGCGTCTTTTGCAGTTCCACTGAAACAGGGGAGCTGATACACCAGAATGGTTTCCTGAATTCATCCAGAAGAGTCAGAGTCATGATGCAGCAATTCTGAAAAGAAGCAGAAAAGTATAAATGCGTCAAGACCTTTCTGTGGACTACAGTATGTCAGATCTTTATTGATCTTTTTCAGTACTTCTTTCAAACTTTTGTCTCAGTCTCTTACTATGGGAGAACGCTCTCTCAGTGTTATCTTCAGGAAATATCATTATTCCCGCTATCATTAGCTGGCACTTGTGATACTTTGAAGCGTGACGCATTGAAGCATACTCCTCACCTATGAACGGGATTCACACAGTAAAGTTCGACATTCAAATTTCTAATTTTGCTTTACTCACAAAGAATCTGTTTCTCTCCTGATTGCTAACATCAGCAACTAGCTTAACAGTCCAACTAAACAAGCTAACACCTCGGTCACGCTAGCACAGACATGCATCAATCGCTAATAGCCTACTCTTAACTATAGAGTTGGCTGAGAGAGAACTCAGAACGGTGACAACCAAGATTGATAATCAGTCTCCACTGCTAGGAGGCCAAAAGGCTTCCCAAAGTTTAGCGCATCACCAAGCAGGTTTTGCGCATCCTCCCAGAATGTGGGAAGGAGGTCATGCACTACTGGGAAATCCCTTTTTATTCGCATATCCTGTGCAGACCACATCAGCATTTGACTGCGCTGAGATCAAAGAAAAATGCCTTTTTGTCAGATGCCCAACATGGAATCCCTGGTGGCATTTAATCTCCACCCAAACCAAAGGTTGTCCATGATGTCTGGTTCAACACTACCCTATAAATCCAATTGTCTGCAGCCTGCCCTGGCTTACAAGTCTTACAAGCCAATTGTTACCATGGCGAGGGCCCTGAATGCACCACTGCATCTCCAGGCCTATCTGGCTGAGTTGCAGAAACAGATAACAACTAACTAATATTAATAAAGTTGAACTCAATAGAATTAACCTTAGTGGCCATGAGCTATGGGAAGAACTAGGCATTGTCACTGACCAGCACCTCCTCCTCACTAGTACGTCGGTTCAGGCTGCAAGAAGGGCGCCTAGCATCATTGTCCTGCAGGAAAGGGAAGATGGCTGAACCTGTCGGGGCTCTCTGACAGAGAGAAAAAAAGAGGCTCTGCAGTTATGCCTCCCAAGAAAGACCCAGGTGACAGTCACCCCATCTCTCCAGCATACCTTTGTCTGGCATCCCTGGGGAGCCATCAGAGTTGCTCCAGCCCCGGCTCCTCATTTGCTCCATGGCTCAGTTCTGGAGCCAGTTCAAAGAAGTAACCCAGGCCAAGCTTAACAGCCAAAATTTAACAGCCATCTAGGCCTGTCATGTGAGTTTTGCAGTTTCAGCATCCCCTAGTCTGCCGGCTTATGAAAGGAGCATATCTACTCCTTGCAGTGTCCATAGATCCTGTCTTTTCATAGGACTTATCTTTGGTGCTGAATTCAGTCTCTTAGTCACCATTTAAAACAATTTATCAGGTGGAGATGAAAAAAGGACCACTAAAGTAATTCTCAGGCTTAATCCTGCCTGCCTGCTTGTTCCAAAGAACCCCTCACACATACTCTCTGCCAAGTAAGAATGTTACATCCTTATATCAAAAGGACAAACACTTTTATAAAGTCTGATCAGCTGTTTGTTTCTTGGGCTAAACCCCATAACGGGCAAGCCCATAACTAAGCAGTGCCTCTCCCACTGGACTGTGACAACAATCGATATGGCCTACACATGCAAAGAACTGCAACCGCCAGCTGGGATACCTGCTTGGGGTGGTAAGTAACTCAGTGACTAGAGCAGTCCTCTACAAATGCAAGAGTGATCAGTTTGATTCCCAGTTCCCCCAGGCTATATGTTGAGGTGTCCTTGGACAAGACACTGAGACACCATACTTGAACAAGACACAGAAGCTCGACCTGCATGTATTGTCTGGCAGCTGTCCAAACAACAATTTTCCCAAAGGGATCAACATATTGTTATTATTCCACTTGAGGAATGGCAACTTCTTGGGCCTTGTTTAAGGTGGTAACTATAGATGAAATCTGTCCAGCAGCAAACTGGACTTCGCCCTTAATGTTTGCTAAGGTTTTATAAGTTAGATGTCACTGCATCATTGTGAGTGTGGGCTCAAATTAACATTACACTCTACAGGTGGACAGTCAGTTGTTCAGATAAGGGATCTGTTTTTTTAGGGAGGTGTTCCAGGCATGTCCCACTGGGAGAAGTCCCCAGGACAGATCCAGAACACGCTGGACGAACGACTGGCCTAGGAACGCCTCGGGATGGATGGATGGAGTCTGAATATCCCCATAGTGAGACATCGAGACAAATGTTTAAAAGACCACTTGAGGTCACGTATCTCGTAACCCCCGTTCTCTGATAATATAAATGAGGTATCTCAGCAAAACACCCTTCTTGTATAAAGTGAGAAAGAGTTGGGCTTATCTGAGAGGACAAGTAATGCTGAATCAATCGCTTTTATAGGATAGGAGTGGGCACCACCTCGACGCAAGTGTCACAACTGCCAGTCAGTGAGTGATGGCTTGAATGATGACATAGAGGCTTCTAACTCTAATGTTATCAGAGAACAGGGGTTATGAGATAAGTAACCTCAGGATTTCACCTGTGTTCTCCTTATCAAAGAGAACAGACTGAGTGATTTCTGACCAACTCTAAGCTGTAATTATTATTATAGTCATTTTAGGTGTTTTTACACCTATTACTACTTTTTAGCAACATACAGCACTTCCTGTATTTACGTCTTCATAAAAACACACTAGAACAGTTTGTGAGCTGACAGTGCTTGTACATCAGTACCTCCACTGTGCTCTGCAGAGCCTCACACCTCCACGGCAGGGTAATGTTGCCTGCCAGAGGTATGTGCTGAGACAAGTTTGTCTTGCTAATGGCAGTCAGCTGGATTAGTCCATCACAAATCTGAGCTGTTCAAAGACAAAAGCATACAACATGTATGTTTTTACACTATATTACAATATAATTAGCATTTTATAATTAGGTCAGGTAAGGTAAAAAGCACAAAGGTATAAGCTATGGCAGGCTTTACAACAAAGTAAAAAACTATGATTTTACTTTGATTTACAGTAATTCTACAAAAAATGTAAAGGTAAATATATTATCATTTCAAAGACTGAAAGGTTTTAGTTTTCATGTGCTTAAATTACGTCTGACATACCCAGATGCTAATGTACAATAAAATCTATTAATGTGAAACGGGACAAATATTAATGATAAATAATAATTTCATTTCAAAATTAAAAAGAATATTTTTTATTTATTTCTTTACAGCGTTATTGGTGCTGTGTTTAAGTACATTAAGAGCCACCAGAAACTAGAGAGAAATTCCTTGTACAGTATGCGCAAACATATTTATCCTATAAAGCTGATTCTCATCTAAAAGCTATATGAATCACATCTACTCTGATCAAAGAGAGTTTTTAAATGACTTATGCAGTAGATTTCTCACAGAATAATTTTACAGAGTGATTTAATAAACGTTAGTCTAAACAGATTACTTCTCCTGCAGAACAGCTGGGAAAAGCTTCCAGACATGAACTCGCATACAGTGTTGTGGAGAACAATGTGTAGTTGGTAACAATGGAGACCATATTCAGGGTCTATGTCATCCAAGGGGGGGTTTACTACTGGCTCCACATAGGGGCTAAGGGACAAGAGACAAAGAGAGTAAATGTAAATAACACTAAGATTGTAATGTGTAATGAGATCATCAAAAAAAATTGCATTGCATTTATAAAATACTTCAGAGGTGTATTACTTTTGTGGACAGTCATCCTAATGTGCTGTTCTCACAAGAAACCAGGAGAGGGGGCTACTGTCCACATTAAGCTACAGTACAACACTAAGAAAACCTGAACAAATACCCATCAAGAATGTTGTGCATGATGGTATTTTGTTTTTACTCTCAGGTAATTGATGAAGCAGTTTTAACACAACAGCAAATTCTGTTTTGAATAACACATACAGTGATTTGCTTCTTATTTTTAGATTATCTCAAATTTAAATCAAACCACTGGATGATTTGGTACAGTGGCATGTGAACCTTTAAAATAATTTCTGATCCTCATCGCAGTTTTTTCATTTGTAGGATTTTTGATGCTGAATAGTTGACAGTTTCCAGCATTGAATTACTGGTGTAAATAGTCTAACACATGACAAGACTAGTCTTCATATATATCTTCTTTACGATGCAGTACATTATAGATATGTCGCATAAAAAGAATTAAATGAATCCTATCAGTCATCACATCCTTAAGATTTAAGCCCTTGCCATTTGATAGTGATTCTGCATGCCATGTGAATAAAAGGTGCCTGTTCAAGTGCAGCCTACCATTCAGAAGATCCCTGGATGCTTCTTTCCACCAGCCTGTGGAAGTGGAGAGTGAACATGACAAAGGCAATAGAGCACTGGCCCTGCAAAAGAAGTCATTACTTAAAATCCTTGTAAATCATCCTGTTAAATAAGTGATTCTGAGATATAAAAAGTGTCCATCTCGTGTTTCAGTTGAAAAATGCAATGAAATAATAATTAAAACAATTACCTTCCACGTGCCAATTATGATGCCAGACTGTAGCAGCTTCAGTTCAACCAGTCCGTCTTGACCAATGACTTTGATATCTCTAGTTAGAATCTGCATGTCTAACTTTGCCATGAGGGACCTCCTGCCAGGTCTGACAAAGCAAACAAACAAAACAGTAGTTTTCACTGAGAGAAAGAGGAAACAGAGAGATACTGTAGAGGGACAAAGTGGACATTGATGCCAGCTGTCTTACCTTTTTAGACCTGGGCAGTCAAGGGCTATTCTCCTGACTCCGTGGAGTTGAAGGGTGGAAATCTGCTGGTAGCTGGACAAAGAGCCTCCTCCGCACCAGCACAGAGTCACAGAAGTCTCGAAGAACTTGGACCAGCTCAGCTCCAACACATCCCTGTGCCCTGACTTATCAGAGATGGTCAACTCCCAAGTGATGCACAAGTTTCTAGAATAAGACAGATATTTAGGGATTTGCATGTACTCTTGTTAATATATGAGTTTAATGGCTATCAAAAGAATAAAAAAATAAAATCGAGACGTATGTATGACTGCAGTTAAGCTGTTCTTGCTAATGAAATTATATGAAACAAATGAAATGAAACCACAGCTGTTCAGCAAATTTTTTTTGATCCAATTCTGTCTAAACTGTGATTCAAGGCTGTCCCTACTGTGATACAGCCAGTATCTCACTGATACACCATCCAATATCAATTAAATGAAGGAACAAAGCTAAAAACTGGAGCAGCCCAGGAGGCCTCAGATGACCCAGGGGATTTTACTTTGCATTGTCAGTATGTGTGATGTCTTGTGAAATGAGTATTACCAAGGTAAATCACATGCTCCTCAGTGTCTCTTAACAGACAAACACCCACAGGGAATTGTCTGAGTTGGTAGGAGGAGGGAGGAAGGGGAGGTGGTGTGTGCATGCATGTGTATTGTGGATGAGAGGTTGGGGGGCTAAGTAATTTATTTCAACAATTCAGACAGCCTCTGCAAGGAACACAATTATTTCTACTTCCCCTCTGTACCACAGTGACTGCCACAGAACTCAAAATTGAGTGCTGCACAGCCTCTAATCAGAGGTTATATAAACACAGCAGAAACCACAGTAGAGGTGGTAAGGGAGCTTTCCCCTGCGTGCTGGCATCCCCCTGGGCAGACATCCCATTCAGACAGAGACCTCCTTTCTCACCTTTAATAAGAAAGTATCATTAAATGCGATATGAAAAACAAACCATGCTTTGTTTTGGATTGCCAGTGGTTGAACCGTCCTCTAGTCTCTACGCTTGAACTTTCTTGACAGTCAGGGAATATCTCTAAAGTTTTACTATTTGCTAACCACAAACAGTGCAGAGGTTCTTCACAGAGCTGCATCCAATGGTAAATCAACTATTCATACCTAACAGCGGGCAAATTACAGCATGGTATACACTGTATCATCATCAGAGCTCCTTTAGACTGAAAGAAAATTAAGTAGCAAACTGCAAAATATACAACTAACTGACAAAATATTCCCTGAGACAAAATAATAACATAAAGACTTTTTTGTCACCTTAATAGCTGAGAGGTTCAAATACTTAAAAATACACTTCATTAGCTTAACTTACAAGCAACACTTCTCAGGCTACTCCAGTTCCTTGCAAAGCACAATCAAATTCTCAGTACATTAAATAAATCATTCACCTCAGGTACTTTATCTAAGTTGTTTTCAAAAGCAGCTTTTGCCTTACTCCTTCTCTTACCTGAGGACCCGCTCAGTGTGGCTGGGCAGCCCAGTGTGACGGCTGATGAGTTCAAGATGTCTTTTCCACTTGTTCATGTCACATGCGGCTACAGTCTTGAGGAACATCCACTTCCAGTAGCCAGCAGTCTGATCCTGCACCTCCACTGTGGCCATTTTCAGCAATAGTTCATCCAAGCACTTGGATTTCTGCTTTGTATTCTTGTGAACCTTTGTTATGTATATCTTGTTCCAGAGAGAACTATATTGATTGTATGGGCAGGTAGAGTAAAAGATTGTTGTTGATTAAAATTAAGATGCTGGGTGTGTGTTGAATTGGCAAGACTTGCATACTTACTTATCGTTGGCAAGATGACTGAAGAGCTTATTGACGTGGATGATGCTGAAAAGAGCAGAGGCATCCAGGTATGACAGAATCTTAAATAGGACCTCAGGTGGCAGTCTACAGAAAAGGTAATTAGACATCAGAACAAGAAAGTGACAAGTGTTTTCATGCCACCTGTTGCCAGCAGTTCTGAACACTAGTGCATGAGACAAATCTGCTCTCAACAGGCTACTTGACAATCTTATCATACACTTCTAGCAACAAAATGAAATGACCCATGACAATGTTTTCATTTATTGGACATGTTGTAAAACAAAGCAAAAATAATATGAGTGGTTCACTGCTTCGTAAAAAATCCTCTTTCGAGATCCCAACATAAAACTATAACAAAACCTAAAAAAGAGTCACATACTACTTAAAGGTTGACTTACCTATTCAATTGGAGGAGTTATGGAGGAGGAGCTTGACAAAGACTACTACCTCAACAGATGACATTATCTGAACTGAAAAACCTTTTCAGCTGGAAGCATATATATATTTTAATTTAGGGGAGGCATATGGAAGTTTAATTCCATATCCAGTAGCTGTACTTGCCAAACTAGAATCATAGGAAGCAAGTGGAAGATCAGTTTGTTTGTTTTTTTTCATTTTAATTAACCAGTATATCCACTACATTTGCCAGTGTAGTCAGAAAAATCTGAGCATCTTATAATATTAAAGCTAAAATCTGTAATCCATTTTTTGTTTTTTTTATTATTACACCTTTCTGCATGGTTTATTCTGCTAAATCCAAACAGTATTGTCTATTTTTATCTAGACTATTTCTTGGAGACACTCCATGTATCTGTTATGGAGAATTATTGATCAGGCTTGTGTGGTTGCACCTGTACTGGCTAATGATGCCAGTACTGTTCAATTAAATCCCTTGAGTGAGTAACATAGTCATGTTCAAGCTACCTGTCTGGTCAAATCCCTGATTTAGCTGCATATCAAGAAGTAGATAGATCAAACTGAATAAATCATGTTTAGTGTAAGTTTTACTTAGGGGTTCTTAAATATTTCAGCTCAAAAATTAATTTACTCAAATAACTGTCCTCTCACTGACATTTGAAGCTATCAACATACATGTCTTAAGTCATTTTTGGTTATTGGTTAAGAAAAAAACAAGACGGCTTTGTAAGTTTAAATTCTGAGCTAACGAAAAGTTAAAGGATAACTAGTTTTATTACAGTTCATCATAGTGGGAACATGAATATTAATAACAGAGAGTTTTCAAGTAATTTTACTTAAAAATACAAATGTCAGTCTCACTGTTGCACTAAATATGTATACTATACTGTACTGTATATCTATATGTAGAACAAAACTTTATAGCAATCCTTTCAGTATTTGTCAAGACACTTCACACAAAAATGAAGACCTGCTGATAGTGATAAAGTGTCAGAGAAGAAAATTCAACTGTTGTGTTATTGAAACGCAGCTTCTCCAGACCCTTTCAGATTCAGAGTGAACCTGCTCTCATCTGTGAAAAAAGCACAGGGCACAGTGCCGGACCTGCCAATTGTTGCTAAGTGTTTCTTTAATTTTTTTGAACAGTGCATTTCTGTCTGGACTTAAAGTCTGTCTTTACATCCCCAAAGCCCTGCCACTAGCATAGCTACAGATGCCACAAATTATGTGGTTTCAGCCAATGAAACTTTGAAATTTTCAAAACTGAAAATGTAATCAATTACTTTGTGATACCTTGCTGTACTGAATTCATGTATAAAAATGTTTATATCAAGAAAGTTAAGACATCAAAAATAAGAACAAATATGGATCCTAGGAGGATGTTGACAGGGGCACCTGTGATTAAAGTTAGGGGCTTTAGTCCCCCAAAAGCACCCCCCTCTGCAGGTGCTGACAGATAGGCAATGACAGACTTAAAAGAGATTTGTCGAAAATAACAAGCTGTGTGCATAAAGAGGAAAGCCTGGGGTTTCATTTATGTATTTACTGCCTATATTCAATGGGGAATTAATCAGATTGCTTCAAGTGCTGAAGAGTATTCCACCTGTATTGATTTTGCTGTGCATTTATTGTGTTTCGCTGCAAACACTTGTCTATAAATCATTTTACTTACAGGGCAATAAAGCCTTGACTTGCCGCAATTCCTGAACACAGCCTGACTGTGCTGGATGCCACTCAGGTGAAAATATGAGCATGCGCTGACAGATTACCTTTCGATAAAGTTCTGAGTGGACGCTGGAGATGATTTGTCAGCTCTTTTGGTCGTCCTCAACGCTCGCATTCTGGAAATAACTGTGTTTGATGCAGCCATTTGTTTCTCTGCTTGGTCTTGACCCCTGTGAGACAGATACAAGGTAAAATATTTGCAAGCTAGTGTTAAGGCCAGGTAACGCTAAGAGCTATGTTTGTTTGACAGCGCTATTTTGTTACACAGTACAACGTCAGGATACAAAAAAAGCGCATTAAGACTATGTAAACTCCAAAGTTAGTCAAATAAACCGTGTTTGTAGAAACCTCTGTGTAAAAGTATACTTAACTTTGACAACGTCAAATGTCTCAGATGTCCGCGTCCAGTCGCCATGGTGACGTCCATTAAACCTTCGCTCACCCCACGAGGAGAAACTAATCTTCTTTCCGGTGGTAGTGGCACGTTTGCCTTCAAAATAAAAGCGGGAAAATTGCGTATTTGAAAATGCAAAAAGTTGTAATATATCTGGAAAGCAAATGGACAGCAAAGAAATTATGGTAATTTTAAATTTAATATATATCTGGGTGATAATATTTTACTGCACAAATATGCATATATGTGGGTGATACATAGCCTATATTTCTTTGGCAGCTGGATTTCCTTCTTAGTAGATTTGCCAGCTTCAAAGTAATAAATATATAGGCTAATATAAATAAGTACAGTGGAATTTTGTGGAGTATATTTTAGCCTAAATGGAATTGCTCTTGAAACATACAAGTACTTCACAATTGCACTTAAGCACAAACACAGACTATACACTGCAAAACACAAACACATATCACATCATCTGCATTTCCCTGTTCTTTGTAGCATTTAACTTCCTTGTTGTATTGTATTGTATTGTAGTTTGCAATTGTTGAGATATTTGAAGATATTACTGGCATAGATCTACAATATATTCTGATATAGACATCAAAGTGTTAAAGTGTTAATAATACAAAGATTTATTCAGTTACCATCTACATTATCTGTTGCAACACATCTATGTAAGAGGAAAGAATTAATTGATTATTTCAATGATTCAAACTTGGAAAAGCTATGTTTCACATAAGACTAACATTTTATACTAACATTAACATCATTGAACACATACATTCCAGTAACTTACTTTTAACATAGTTAAGAATACACAAACATGCATACAACCCTAAATGTAAACCCCATTTAAAACCCTAATTAAAATCATATCCATTATGATATTATGGTTTACCTGGAAGGAAGCTGCTTTTGTCCCCAGATGTAACACAAATAAACAGATTTTGGTTACGACACTGTTTTTTAATACCAGTAAACACACACATAAAGTAATATCAGCTATGTCTTGCAGCCACATTGTTGTTTGTTGTAATCTCTCTTTGGGTTGGGAATATAACTCCTCATCAGGTTGTTAGCTCAGCACAAGCAGGGGAGGAACAGCAAGAACGATGTTATTTGTCTCCTCACACATGCTAAGATAGAGGTCACATCTTACTGACATAACACAATCTCTCTCCCTCGCTGTTAGGGTTTTTTTTTTTCAGGGCTGGATTGAGAAAGAGAGAGAGAGAGAGGAAGAGAGAGAGCTCACTTATGAACTTGTTTGAGTCTGACCTCATTTCACATATGAAGATACAAACTCATTTATAGCTGCACATAGACAGATGGATAGGCAGACAGATGGACACACATACTGTATTTATTTTAAAGTGTATTTTAGGCCTTGTCAAACATATGGTGGTGTTGAATATAGGATATTTTATGCACACTTTACTAACTTATGAATTAAGCATTGGGAAAATATTATGGTATAACCAAAAATTACTCTTTGCTTTGAGCAAAATCAAATCTAAGTCATGGAAGTGGAATCATTCTCATGAAAATACAGAAGACTTAAGCTAAGTCCATTTCTTTGCTAAAGCAGATGGCTCGCTTTAAGACCCATCATGTAATTGACCTCCCCGTTCCTGGAAGCCAGTAGGCTCTGCTAGCTGTCAGGGAAAATAACCATAACACTGTTGTCAGTTTAGCCGATCAGCTTGCCTGATGAAAGTGAAGTCCATTTTAGGGCAACGGCAGCCCCTGGTATAGTAATGCCATGTAGGCCACATACCTTTCCCTTGCATGCCTTTCCTTGCTTGACATTTGATGTTTTCTGTAGCTATGCGTCCTTCTGAAGTGCCTGGGGTCAGTTGTGGCCCATGGATACCTGATGTCACTCTTCCACATGGTTTGTCAGTCAGCTCTGACAGTGCAATATTTGTCAAATGGGGCTGAGAAAGAGGGGAAGGATCTCCATGATTAAGTCTAAAATGATGTCTTGTCTTTGCACTGCCAAGTCATGTGGATCATTATACGTGGACAGTGCATTCATAAAAGCAGCTGGAAGACACAATCTGTATTTGTCTCTGGGCTTGTAAATTGATTTCAAAGTGACTTGCATTTTAAGTATAAATTCTAGTCTTGATTAATTTTGTTTGAAAACTCTTTATTTTCCTCTTATTTACTATAGGAGTCTATAAAGTATCTCACCCTGCAGATGTGAGTGTTATGCTTAATGTAGTCAGCAGTAGAAAAATGACAGCTCATTAAAGGTCTAATGTGAGGCTTCGCCACTTGTAAAGTCCAGGCTCAGACCATTCAGAGGTGTGGAGCTCTGATAGGTACCCTCTACACATCTCTTCAAAGAATGATGACATGTCAGGAATTAAAAAGAAAGGATAGGAGTGGTACAAAGAGCTGCAGGTCATTCTCTGTGAAGTGAGCTTTTTCTGAAGTGGCACCTGCTTTCAACTTGCTTGTGGAGTGTTTGTTAAGAGCAATGTGCACGTGAAATAATTAGCTGATATACAAGTACGCACATATATAAAAAATATGCAAGTAAGATATGACTTTATTGTTTTAATCACTTTTACGCTTTGATATTTTATGGGCTTTTGAAAAGCACACAAAAGGCAACCTGCACAATTAAAATCCGCCACTGGATGGCGCACAAGTATCTTTATTTGATTCTTAAAACTGCTCATTTAAGTCTCAAATTAGTAACATATACATGCATGCTGAATGTACAATGCAGCAGCAAGGTTATCTGCTCCAGCCCCTTTCATTTCGGATTAATCAGGGAGAGACATGAGAAACCCAGAGCATATAAATGACAGACACTAAGAACAAGTGATCCCTGCAGTCCTGAGGGACCCATCACTTCACAGCATTGAACTCGTTAATATGTAAACAAACCCATTAGTCCACGCATGTGCTTTTAATTGCGGGACACTTCTGAAGAGTCTTGTTGCGGTGACTACACACAAAGAATGGGCGTGAGTTGTGCCTGGAAAGGGAGCCAAGAGACTCTTGCTTTTTTTGCACCAGCGATCTGAGCGCTCAGTTCACAGTCTGCGTGAGACAGAGAGCACACCAGCGGGATGGACGGCACAGGTAGGTCGTGTTTTATCTTTTCTCAACAACATATTCCTACAAAGTGCTTATTTTACTACAGTCATCAATAACGAATGTAAATGATGATTGAATCATGACTTCCACTGGCATATTTTTTTTAGAAACTGCGTCGTGTTTAGTTATAAGCAGACAACCGAAACATAGAATTACGCATGATAGCCATTTTACGCACAGAAAATATAATCTAGTTTAGCGACTTTGCGGTATACAATTCTTCTCCTGTTGCTGTCTAACTCGAAAAATCTCGTGTTTTCTTAAATCATCAGGATTAACAACAACAGTTGTGTGAATACTATCCCAAAATCAACTAGGACGCACAGGAGGGAGGGGAGTCTCAGCCGGAGAGAGTCTGAGTGCGTCTGTGTGTCAGAGGGTGTTTGAGAGAGTGAGGGAGATCACAGATAGTGGAAGAGAGAGGGGAAGAGAAAAGAGAGTAAGTCTGGACCAGGTGATCGAGTACTAACAAACCTCCAAGGGGTTGCCGGGTTGTATCAGTGTGCACGGGATCAGCGATCCGACCATGGTGCCAGCGCGCTGCCCGGGACCCTGTGCCATTCTGGCACTGACCCTTCTCATGGGATGCGGCGTGGTCCTTTGCCATGGCCAGAACGACACCGAGCCCATCGTGCTCGAAGGAAAGTGTCTTGTGGTGTGCGACTCGAACCCTTCTTCGGACGGAGCGGTCACCTCCTCACTTGGCATATCAGTCCGCTCCGCTGGGGCAAAGGTGGCTTTTTCTGCCGTGCGTGGGACCAACCATGAGCCTTCAGAGATGAGCAACACGTCTATGACCATCTACTTTGACCAGGTCAGTTGCCCACTGAATTTAGCAGTTTAATATGAGTAGGATTTGTCCTAATACCTTAGCTTTATTATGGTTTTCTCTGTGTTGTTTTCTCTTATCTACACCACATTGTATCTATTTGCCTTGGGCGTACATTTCTTGTTTAGGGACACGTTTCATTGATTCTATAACTGCTCGTATTCTCTGTGATATGAGCCCCGATTATCTCTAACATAAAGAACTCAAATGCTAGCTTCCTTTCGTTTAATGCAATGCGTAATAGGAGCGATTTGGAGATGTGCTGTCAAAACAAATGATCGTCCACGCAGGGTCATTTATCACATATGCACCTTAGGCCGAACGTACACTTGCATTGTGCAGATTCTGAACTGATGTTACAATAAGTTTTCCCAGGTGAGGTATTTTGACTGATGCCTGTTTTGCGCAATTGGGACCATCCCAAACTGCGACTGAAGCGCAGCTTAAGACACTGAGAAGAACCAGACTGTAACACAAACCTCTCTCTGTAGTCATCATGCGTAGCAGAGACAAAAAAAAAACAGTTGTCTTATTAAGTGAAGCATTAACAATAGAAGAAAGACACAGCGATGTCTCATTGTGCGCCCTTTTTGGTCACAGGTTTTAGTGAACATCGGCAACCATTTCGATCTCAAAGCAAGTGTTTTCCAGGCTCCAAGGAGGGGGATATATAGTTTCAGCTTTCACGTGGTGAAGGTGTATAACAGACAGACCATACAGGTGAGCGATTATCAGCTAATTGGTCAGCAATCAGCCCTGCAAATTGTGCACAGGCAAAACTGAACATTAGACTAAACCCCAAGCCTGTGTCTCACCTTCCCTGCAGGTGAACCTGATGCAGAATGATTATCCGGTCATATCAGCATTCGCCGGTGACCAGGACGTTACGAGAGAGGCGGCAAGTAATGGAGTACTGCTGATGGTTGAACGAGAGGACCGGGTCTATCTGAAGCTGGAACGGGGCACCCTAATGGGCGGATGGAAATACTCCACGTTCTCAGGCTTTTTAGTCTTTCCTCTATAATCTAATCTGCGATGATCGACGTCGCACGGGACTCTTAGGTTGAGGAACAAAAACATATGCCATTTCTTTTTAACTTTAAACTGTCAGCCAAGGAAGCCGACGAATATCTGTATACCTACACACGTCCACTATCTAGTCCAATATGAACGTTTCCTTGGAGTTTCATATATTCAAATCCATCAGTCAACTTTAACACAATCTGGATGATTAAACGTATTGATCGGCCAGTGGCGTGTGCTTGGCGGGTATGTGGATTTTTTTTTTCCTGCTTGGAAAACAAACTATGCCAACAAACGAACGGGTGTAACTGGGAGAGGATGAGGAGTGGAAGAACTGATGTCCTGGACAGGCCGAGTGTGTTATGCTCTATTTTATGTTTGTATAGCCTTAAAGAATATATGGTTTCCGTCCAAGTGAAGTATAAGGAATTATGGACACCCAGAGAAGAAGTGCTTTCACGCCCAAGGCATTTTTTTGCACGAATGGAAGTTTTTTCTCTATGTTTTGTGCTGTCAATGGTGTTGCGTTTGGATGCTGAACATATTGAAAATAAGCCAAATGTAGGCCGCCGACGAGTTTATTAAAAGAGAAAAAAAGGCGACATATTTCAGCCACCGGAGACGACTTAGAGCCCTTTTATTAAAAAAATAATTATATAATTTATAATTTATAACGTACATAGTCACATTATTGTGTGTTCTACATTTCGGAATCTGCGTAGCTTTGACTGATTTAATGTTAAGTGACGTTGCTCACCAAATGTACATTGTGGAAATAATAGAAGAATACTTTATGTCCCGCTTAATAAAAGATATTGTATTGTATACGTTAAGCGCATTTATCACTTTTTATTCACGTAGCTTTACATTTAAAGGGAAAAGAGTGAATAAAAAATGTTTATTTATTAGAAGTTAGTTTGTGAATTAAGTCAAACAAGCTCAAAGGCCTCAAGAAGACACAGACAGAAGTAAGAGTGAGCAGCTGCTTTAATCGCTGTCCAAGGTGCTGAAATGTTGTTCACCGTTAAACTTACATACAACTAAAACTTTCTTTTCTTTAAGGGGAGAATATACATGGAAAAATATATGTACAGAAACCCGCTTTAAAATTGGGATTGTTATTGTTGCCGACTGGCCAATCTATTATAATTACTGGAACGGAAATACTAAGCATCCACTTATAACACAATCCAGTTGGAGCGCCTTTACGCAGCGCACGGCGGATCCAGACTACAGACAAATCCCCTTGTTTTAGTCCAAAACCGAATTCCACTTTTGATGGAGAACCACACATATTTAAGGCTGATTTTTATTTCTAAAAGAAGGCAAAAATCGACTGTTTTGTCTTTCAAAAAGCTCAAAACTACTCCCCACCGTGGTGTGTGTGTTTTCAATCACACAATTGGATGCCATCCTGTTTGAAAAAATCGACGTTTTTAGATATTTCCGCCCTCATACAACCCCTCCCCCTGCTCTGTCTGTCTCTCTCTCTCTTTCTCTCTCTCTCTCTCTCTCTCATACACACACCCTTCTATTCTTCACAAACACTTACAGTCACCCTATTCAAGGCCATGTTTGAATGCAGAAGTTTTAGATGATTCAGACCAATAATTAATCCTAAAATCACACAGTTGAGGATAGAAACACGTTCTACTTGTGAGAAAGTTTAGAGAAATTGTTCAGCACTAAATAACGCACTTTAAATATTTGACACTGATGAGTGAATTACGTTCTTTGGGAAACATACGCCTAAATGTTATAAAACATTTGGGACATTTGCTGACTTTATGATACACACTGATAAGGTGAATCCAGGTCAAAGCCTTCGTCCTTTATTGATTTCCCTGGTTAAATATGTGTAAGTCACAGACGGTGATGTGTGGCTTTAGGGCAATTGAGAAAGGAACTGAGTGAAAGTGTAAGCTTCAATTCAATATCAGACAAAGGTCTCCCTACCCTTTTGACCAGTTATAGAAGTTCTAAGCTGGACTCAAACTGAAATTTTGCAGGTCAATATGATTGATCTTGCAGATTGTGTTAATTCACACTTCAGCTTAGTTTGAAAGTATCACTATAAGTTTTTGACCTTTTAAGTGCAGAGGAGCACTGTTGTATTATAAACAGAATAGACAACTTTCTGTGTGGAAGCAGGGCTTGAATTGTCCTTATATCAAAAAACGTATATTTGTTGGGTAAAATCAGAACAATCACAGTAACAGCAAAACACAGTTTCTTAATTGCTTAGCATGAGACAGCGGTAAAGATGTGAATCAAGTCTGCTTTGCATTTTTCACTTTGATTTATTTAAATTTTGTCTAAAATACTTGGAATATGAATAATCTGCTATTAGTACAATTTAACAAATGAAATCATTCTCCATTATAATTGAACTGCTCTCAGTGAAAGACTCATGGTGCATCACATTTTGATACCAATAAACGGGTTGAATGGGGTTACCCCCTCACATATTCTGCTTAAAAAACAACAACAAAAACTACTGGTTGAAGTCGAGAGGTACAGTGTGAATCTTAAAAACACTTTGCAAGAACCTTTTTTTTAATCAAAGATTAAAAAATGATGATGAAAAAAGATTCTGAGTGTACTCTTAAATAAGACTTCAATCTTAACTAGAAAATTTAGGTTGTAAAAGTTCATAAAAGTATTCACAATATCACCAATGTTTCTAAGCGACATGATGGAGACCCCTGATTGGTTAAAAGTCACAAATCCAATCCTCATCCAACAAAACATTGCTTGAAACTGGAAAGAGATATTGCTGGTTTAATGCAAAGCCAGAGTGACACGGGTACAGGCAGTACCTCTGGAAAATGGGTGAGAAGAGTTGAGTGCCATACTGCAGCACTTTGTGATAATCTAGGGCTTGTTTAAACACATTCTACAATTGTACAGTGTCAAACTCAAACATAAAAATACCCATTTGTTCATCAGGGTTAAGACTGTGACCCAACAGCTGCTGGGCCTAGAAAACATTTGCATGTATAATTGATAATATGATACATATGAGCATCTAGAAACTTGCTTGCTTGTTCTGTGTGGATATCTTTTTTTATTTTATTTACCTTCATCTTGTGTATAACAGAACACAACAGCTGAGAACAAAGAGAAAGACCCGCTGATAGCCTGCTGATGCCAGCAATAGGACTGCACAGAGCAGCAGAAACTGCCAGCAAATCAGAGTGATTTGGAGAGTGTATTAAATTGGCCTATAAAGTGCTAATTGTGCCCATACTGGAATGAAAAGTCTGTTTCCAAATGATGTCCTTAGATAATTAAGATTGCCATCAAACATGTACTCAGTGCACAGAGCAAATGAAAAATGAAAACAAAAACATTTTTGGTGATTGCATTCTATCACATAAGTCTGACTAAATCATTTATCTCATGCAAAGAATATAACTTTCCTGAACTGGTTTATTAAAGTGTAGAAATTTAGGAAGAGTACTTGCAAATTAGAAGTCTCATTTATTCTAAAAAAATCCATAATGTTATGCTTAAGGCTTAGTCTGTCTAGTAAACATGTCCATATTATCAGACAGTATAAGTATACATTTTGTTTAAATGTGTCAACCCATAAGGTACAATCAGTCTTCAAATACAGAGTCCACTTTTATGGAAATACAGCTGCATTTTATTGCAAACTGCAGGCAACATACTAATAATTTGAAACTTGCTATTAAAGCACCCTGAACTCATACAGCCTTTTACCTTTTTAGAGCATTATTTGTTCTTCTTGCTGTCTTTAAAGGCTGCTGTGTGTCCTCATGATACACATTCTTTGAGCATTGGTCTTTTACTTTGCATTCGTATTTGATTTTAGGACACAGCACATGCAGTGAGATCATAGGTTGGCTGCACCATGGGCAACTCACAGCGGGTAGGTGCAGCAATGCTCTATGCATTGGAATCTAAATTATGTAACAGACCCATCATCATGTCATGTCAGTTATTCATTAATGAGGTTGTTTTAGTGTGTAAACACCCACGCAGCCTCAAACACAACTGTGCAAATTTGCCCATAACCATATAACCACATGCAGTTTAATCCTGCTCATTGAGAATTGAATAATGTGGTGTACTGTGGAAACATATAAACATATCCTCAGTCTGTGGCAAAATAACTTTAAAACCATTTTAGCATTATGAATTAAAGTTGTCTGGTGTTGATTTGAAAGATGTCCTCTGAAGATCAAGAAAGCTTTGACATTCATTTCAGCTCCTCTTGTAGTCTCTAAACATCTAAACATTTAATTACACTGCCTTTCCCATTTTGCAATGGGTGATTTGTTTGGCTTTAACAAGGATGATAGTTGGCAGGTAAATTGTCGTCTTTTCTCAGTTGTTTCACACATTAACAAGATGAATCCCACCCTCCTCCTCCTTCCAAAAAACATCACAAATTTATGCATTTCTTCATTTCTGCATTGAATGACAGTATTTTATTGGAAAAAGAAAAATAGAAAAACAGAAACTTGCAAAAACTTGCAGAAACTCTTGCTAGATGCTGAAAAGTGTATAATACATACTCTTGCTTGTTGCACAAACCCGTGTAGTTGAGAGACAATGTCCACTCTTCTGATATATAAAGCCTCATTTGTGTCATAACTCAGTAGCTATTTACATTGTTAATTACATTTTTTTATCTAATTTGTAAAACATTCAGTGCTAAATATCCACAAAAATGACATGATCATTAATTTTAGTTTGTAAAGCTGGGTTTTAACAGATTCTAGTAATAGCACATACTTACGATAGATTTGTACTTCAACTAGACATTTCTTTTACAGTCAGGAACATCAGGTCTTTTTCAGACTCAGCAGTTACTTTTCATTTCAGAGCATCAAGGTGAAGAACACATGTTGATACTCTGCATTTGTTTACCCATTTAATTTTAAATTTCAACGTATTGTTTAGTTGTAAAAGGGTTGAGTTTACTTCCTTCTTCTTAGAGCGATGGAAGCAAAGAAGCTAAAAGACATCAACCATAGATTGATCAAGTAATTATCTCTAAATGTGTATTTTACTGGGAAGTGAAAGAAACAATGGAGCCAACGCACTTACTTGTGTTTGGATATTTTCTGAATTTACTTTCTTCAATCTTCTTCCATTGGAAATCAGTGTGTGAACATGCATTGTATCTCAAGATACACACTGCCAAAGGTGAGATAACCTAACAAGATTTTCAACCTTTCCTTTTGATTGTAGATGAGCTTAAATACATTGGTATGCATGAAGGGGGAAAAAACCTTCAGAAAAGGCATCTTTTGCCATAGACTCATTTTCATCCAGTCCAAGTCCTTGTTATGGGTGAAATTGCCTTAAGTGTTATTGTGAGTGCGAATAAGCCTTTCACAGCATTATTTTTATTCAAGCTGTTCCCAGGCAAACCTACAGGCAGTTCCTTTTGGGTCTGGAATGATGCTTAGGGGCCCACTCAATCTAATGTCTGATGTGTATGCAAGTTAAAAGGAAATGCACGCCAAATGTCAGGATTTATGTGCCAGACCTCTTTATATACTTTCAAAACCTCTTTCCACTGGTTTCCTGCTTAGCCCTGCTAATGTCATGTGATGACATGACATACTAGCTATATACATACACACACACACACACACACACACACACACACACACACACACACACACACACACACACACACACACACACACACATATATACTGTAAATATATATATACTTTGGTATTACACTTAAGGTTGTGTATCAGTACCTTGCTTATTTGCACTTGAATGAAAAACACATTGATGCCAATGGAGAATACACTGAGAGGATAACATGTGGCAGTGGCTTGTTAATAATGCATTTGTTTGCCAAACAAATAAATAGACGCCTAACATAGACAAACATCAGTCACAGAACCGCCTCTGTGAACAGGCCCATCCCTGAAGAAAAGGGGAAGGGAGGAATACAGAGAGAGTCTGTTTATTCCTTCTGCCACAGCCTGCAATATCCATACTGCTGAAACACGCAATTCCCCAAAGATAATACAACCTCATCCAAGCCCACTCCTCACCACCCCCCCCACCAAACTGATAGTAGGCAAAGCGGAGCCAGGCTCATACCATCAACTCCTTGGTATGATGCTTCCAATACATTATCTGTCTACACATTGGATTCAGGCACAGAAAGCCTGGGAGAAAGCATCCTGGCCCGAGCACCTAACCAGTTTAACTCCATTCATTAGAATAGGAAAAACTATGTCTCAGCACAACTAGCTGGGGTGCATGACAAAAAACACACGCTGCAAGTTGTTGATCTTCTGGATTAGAGACAAACATTTGTGTGGCAACGTTACAAGTGTGCACACATCCACAGCCATGATTGCAGTTGCACTGAGACTGTTTCTACAGGTGTAAGTCTGGATTCCAGTTATGGTAATTTTATAGATCATTTAGAAGGGATATAACACTGTATATGACTTACCCCTATAAGTAGAAATACACTACCACTATATCACTACCTAAAAAACCAGTATATACTATAGTATATTGTTAATGGAAACCAATTAATAAATCAGTATCTGAGGCATTTTGTCTACAGTTTGCTTTCCAGGCAGATGACACAGGCAATACCACAAATCAGATGTCACATGCACACTAAGTCTTTTTGTGATTTGTACAATATCTTATCTAAAAAATGTGAGACAAGTGTGCTTTTTGTAAACGATAGAGTACAAATCATGATAAACAAAAATCCAGTCATTAGATGACAAAAGTTAAACTGTCAAATGCATGTCAGCCATTTGTATAAGGCTGACACCTCTGTCAGGGATGTCACTCTAAATGTTAATGGAATTGAAAGTAATGCTTTCCTATAAATGATTGCATTGACTACAGTTATTTGGTGACATGTGGAGCACCCACAACTACATGAAACCTGTTGTTCTGCTCTGTTGTACACTAGCAGGGACGTGAGCTGTTTACTCATACACATCTCTCTAGTGCTTTTTAGATAGTCCAGTTATCATCTCTACAAATGCTACAATGCTACAACCATTGCAAAATACATGTTGTTTAATATTACACAAAGTACAGAGATAATAAGCAACTCTTGAGGATTAGATGTAGAGGTATTTGTGTTTACTATTGATTTGATAGTGTGTCCAGAGCTGGATACCTTTCCTTACCTGGATAAATGAGAAATAGTTGATCTTGTCACAAAGTAGATAAACATGAAACTGGCAAAAATCTATGCAAAGAGGTCAGATATTTCTTAGTTCATCAGGGAGGAAATTTAGTTCAGGCTGTCAGTCAGTCAAACAAGACCTTCTCACTTCATGGTAAGTGATGCTGAGAACAGGATTTCTCCAGTGTACAGTAACATATAGTGTGGGTGTAACATAAACACTGAAACAACACACACAAAGTCCCAAATCCACAGAACATGAGAATTATTCACAGGCTTTGTACATAGTGAGCGTCACAGTACACTGCTTTTGCAGTTTCCAGAAATATCAATATATATACCACTGACAACAAGTAAAGCATGACTTTGTGAAGTGGCCCTGTCAATTAAAGTTCACAAAAAACATCATAATGTTTTTTTGCAAGAGTTAATACAATTTTTTTTCATTTGTTTTTGAAGTTTTTTTAAGCACATTAAAATGCACTGAACTGATAAACTGCTAAATAATATCATTGGACTTTTTAGGCATTGGGCATTTCCCATTTCAAACAGTCAAATTAATTTCATAACCATGATAAAAAAATATTCAACAATTGCTTTCAGTCTTTTAGCTACAGTATCTAACTGTTTTGGGATAATTCAAATAGAAATATTCTGTTGAAGCCTTCTGTAACTCAGACAACCTGGACAGACTGGAAGCAGTGCAGAGATATTTCCTTCTAAACGTTTTTTAACCAGGCTCACTCTTCTAACCAATCAGAGAGGATCAATCATATCTGCATGACTGGTAAGTTTCTTTTTTATTGCTATTATTGTTCTTTTGTAAGCTGACTATACAGTTAATAGGCTGGAGAACATGTATTGTGTTTATTTTAGGACAATAGTTATTTTGACTATAGGTGCAGATGTTGGTTTGTTAAGCCTTTATTGTTAACATAGCCTTAATGATTAAACCATTACATTTATATATATATATATAACCTACTTTTCAGAAACTCATTGTATTTTAACAGTAAATTAACTAAATTAATTAAGACAATATAAATGTTTAAATTCTTTAGAAAGGATTTTAAATTGCCTTTTTCTAAACAAATGCACTTTTTTTTTTCATTATTATTTTATTTATGATGTTAAAACATTTGAGTCTCAGTTACATACAGATAAACAGAATTGAACTACTTGGGCTGAAGCATGTCAGCTGCAAATGTTTCATTTATGATGAGTTCAGTTCTGACAGCTCTGTTTTATTGTTTAAATATTGTTGTGACAAAACTATCCAGGCTGCACAATTTTGTAGAAATATTGTTCAAGAACTAACAAGATCCTCAGCAGCTAGCAATGATTTACAGGTCCTGCTCAAAATTATACCACAAGTTAACATTGTCGCTCAGTTAACAAGTTGTCCTCTTACACTGAGCATCTTAGCATGTGGACAACCTCAGGCATCATTATTTCTTCCCTTAATAAGCTGTTGTCCTGAATGCCTGGTTGATGCTGCCTTGTAATAATGACACCAGTGGACCAAGCTCACCTGCTCACATTGTCTCTACCTGCTCCTGGAGAATAGTTTTCAGACACATTGACAGTCACACCTACGTGTGGTATTTTAAACAATAAGTTATGAACCATGAGGAATTTTCTAAAAAATAACTTTACAGTTATGGAACCTGAACCTAGAAATCCTGGTATTCAATAAAATATACAATTGCTTTTGTCATTCAGAGACCTATTTTGCTTTTTAGGTCCCGCCCCATAGTTTCATCTTCACAGTACATTTCAGTATACACAGAGGTATTGTAAGTGGCAGGAGAAATAGGAAGCGTTTAAGGAGCCCCAGAATTTTTTTGTTATTTTATAGGACATGAAATTCAGGCAATTCTTTTTTACCCATATGCCTTTTAAAATTCCAGTATTGACAAATTCCATGTTGCTGCAGGTTAGATCAATGTCTCCATGTGAAATGGAGTAAAAGCCTGAGCATGTCAAGCTCATATTATTATAACTATATGGGCGGAGAGGCTGGTGGAGGGATTGAATTGAATCTGTGTTCAATTGTGGAGTTTCTCCACAGCCTCGGGCATCATAGGGGACTTGAGGAATGCTACAGGCATGTTAGAGGACAAACATATTGAGACAGTCTTTCAGTAGGTTAGAGACTGGAGGTTGGTCTGTGATTTTGTGAGTTTGCTAGTGAATAACAACCACAATATTGGTAATCATGAAGCTAGAACCAGCAGCTAATTAGCAACAAGAAAAAAAAAATAGATAGCTTGACTATTTCCAAAAGCTAACATAAGCAACCCACCACCTCTAAAGCTCACCAAGTATATCTTCATAAGCCCATGCCAAAGTATAAAACCAACAATTTGCACTTCTAGTTATGTGCTGGACTGTTACTTGGCTCGGAGTGATTGTCAAGTAATGAAGAAATATTCTGGCACACAACTCCCCATAAAATGGACTAAACTTGAAGTATAAAGTGCTAGATGTCTTGAGATCTTTGCCTCTTTTTAAATACTTTGCGGTTTCCCAACGTTATGCTAAGCTAATTAGCTGCTTGCTTTAGTGACATATCAGTCTTGGGAAAGTCACTTAGGAAATGTAATGCATTACTGATTAATGGTTAACCTGTATATAAATAATAAATAATGTAACTATTTTTATTACGTCATCAAAGCTGGCTAATCACTGACATTTTGATCAGTGACTGTAATCTTAGTTACACTTATTTTGTAATGTAATTACATGTAACTAATTACATTTATCTTTGACTATTGGCAAGAAAGTGATTTCACAAATTGTCAAACGATGGCTTTGTCTCTCAGGTTTTAAACTTGAGAATTAGCAAGTCTCCCTCAGAGTGCCGCTTTACTTAATACAACTAATTAAAAATCACATTTTTGTCGTTTGAACACTCTTAGCCCACGAGGTATAATGTGCTCCTCCCTTAGCTGAGGAAAGAGTATGTGTGTTTACTCTGGGTGTGCTATGGCTGACAGAGAGAGCCTCTTGTTGGAAGCTCAGGCGTGCGTTGGCTCAGATCACATGTTTAAAGAATGCTTTAGAGCCAATCCACTTTGGGGAGAACCTTGTGCGGGGATCAATGCAGGCATGCTGATGAGCTTTGCTCAGGTGTTGCCAGAGGCACAGTGATAATGGTCAGAGCATCACTCCAGGAGCACTGATGGTCCGGGAGAAATTAATGAAACACTCAACAAACAACACACACGCACACATTGAGACAGTGCACAGGCTCATCATTGGTAACGCAGTGATCACACTCAAAGGTAAAAGGTCAGAACCACTTTGTCTGCCCAGGAAATTAAACACAGCCATCATGACTGACCCTGACATTGCAACTCCAGAGAGCTGACTCCTCCGCAAAAACACAACAATACTGTCTACAAAGTGTACAATTCCATGCTGAATTTCATCTTTTTGAATGCTTTAATATTCAGTATATTGAATGAAAAACTTAATTCAGAATTATTTAAAACCATTTAGAATTACATGACAGCAAAGCAGCAGAATGCTTAGAAAATCCACTTTGTTCTGCTGCTAGTGTCTGGTTTGTGTTGAGATTTGCCCATTCAGGCTCCCTCCCCATCCGCTCTGCCCCAGTTCTCGAACAGTCCCCATCTGGTTTGACAATCTGTTTTGATGAAAATCAGTTGTTTTTTTCTTCTCTGTCATCTCCACTCTGTGCTCTTGCGGTTTTTACTTGAAGTTTTCCTGCGATCATTGCTGAGACGCTTCAGATGAAACTTGGGCATGATCACAGCCTCTCCAGCATTGCCACCAGTGCCTCGACTACCCCAGGGGAGTTGGGCCTTGTATAATAGGATCCCTTAAATTTCACCTAAAATAAGACTCAAGGATTATTGGGATGGAAACTGAAGTGTAGGGTGTCCATGCTTCTGTAAAAAGAGGCTCTTTTGCTATCTGTTAATTTTTAAATCTTGATTTTTTTACAGGCTGTTTCATCTTAATCATCTTACAAGAACAGTATTTATAGTCTTGTATATCTTTATAGCAACTGAATGATGTGTACTGTTTCATCTTAATTCATCTATTTTCCTCTGAAGTGCAAATGGTTTTTATTGTTCTACTGAACAATTAAATCACAAGTGAACTTCTTAAAAGAGACACAACTTAAATCTTCCTTTATTGAACCATGAACTGAAAACGTTGGATGAAATTATGATGCTGCTAGTAGAGCTTCATTCAGTGTTGCTCTGAAACAGGTACTCGCTGTTACAGTGAATTATCCAATTCTGTTTATGTTTGCCTGCATTTAATACTAATTTAATGCTGAAAGAATATAAGGTTTAAAGACACAAGTTAATGCAACAAAAACAGTGTTAAATTTCAGCTAGCAGGAAAGTTTTTTTCAGCTCTGCATACCTTTGGATGTCAGTGTTGAAAGAGTAAACACAGTTAAGAGAATCAGCAAGAAAACAAGAGAGGGGAGTCGACTCCCCGTCATCGCCCCTCTATCTATCTCTATGGAATAACTGTGACTACCATCACAAACTCTGTTTCTGTCAACAACTGCCAATGCATCTTCAGACGATAAATCGTGATCAACCTGGAGAGACTCTACCCAGGCAGAGAGGCGAGGAAGCAGAAGAAACGCTGCTTTTTTTTCTTTTCTTTTTTTTTTTTTTTTTTTGCAGAGGCATTTTGAATATTCTTTTGTCCTGCCTTCCTACTCCTGCCTTTTATATTGCAAAGTTATGGCGCGTTTTTAAATGCAAAGGTGGTGTGCTTTTTCCACTCCCCAAGTGCATTCCCATCCCAAAACACTTTCTGTATCTGTGTCTTCCTCCCCCCTGCCTCTCTCTCCTCTTTCACCCTACACTTCTTGATTTTCTATCTCCCACAGGTTCACCAGATGATACCACTGACTCGATGTTCCTTTCTTCCCTACCCATCTCTGCACATATAATTTTTTGGTTCTGACTTTGCTTCAAAAAGGTTTTAAAGCAAGTGGTTCTACCTTTCCTGTCTTTTATCCGAACGTGCATAAGGAAGATACAGCGAGCAGCTCAGACTGAGCTTCTGTACATTGAAACAGCAAACAGACCTTTTAATGTACAGCTGTCAAACTTCGATTCAACCTACAGTTTTACAGGACATATGCACATGTATGCAAAGACAATCAGAAACCTTTCCAGTAGTGTGTGTTTCCAGTGCTCGTTGGCATAAAAAGAAAAGGAATGGCAGCCTTTCTTTAGTCACTTCTACGCTCTTTTAAGCCTTATATACTGAGGAACAGGGGGATGAGAAGTGATGACACACCACACATGAACCTTAAAACAACAGAAAAGAATAAAAACAGTGCCTGATCCTTGTTCAACAGTGTAGGCTGTATTTAATCCTTGTCACAGACTATACAAGAATCCTATCACATCTTCAAAATAGCAAGGTTTTTAAGGTGGTGCTTCAACCATCTTCCTCCTTTTCTACTCTGCATTTTACTTCACAGTCTGTCCCAGGTGTTCCTACATTTTTGTGATTTAATAATTTAAAAAAGTGCAGGGAAAGAGAGGGAGTCATTGTGGCCACTCCCATGCACCCTCAGGCTACTCTTCTTTTATCGTGGATTGTACTTCCTTTGCTCTACAATGCATGTGATGCTATTCTTTACTTCTTTGCTGTATGGGCTGTTTCTGCTCAACTAACAACAGTCCCCTGGTGAATCAAATCAGAAGATTATAAGAACATTCAAACACACCAAATTGGCTTCCAGGAGAGCTTAAATCAATCTTCAGTTAAAATTGCAGAGAAGGGGGCCTTGGGTTATTTGGAGAAAGATCTAGACAAGGAGAGTGGTGGAGATGGGGAGGAGGGATTTATGAGAGTAAACCAAGGCTGTTTTGGGTAATATGAGCGTGAAATTCCACAGCATCAATTACTGAATGATTGAGGGCAATCCCACTGTGTGACTGCCATTCAGCAGGAGAGAGGAGGATGTAATGGATAAACAGTGATTATGCCGAGTCCTCCAGATTGAGAATGTTCATATTTACAGTGTGACACTGGAACAACAACAGCTGTATTACTGTCTGTCATTTATGCAATATGCATTTTATTGCTGTATGCTGTATTACCTAATTCTTATAGGGAACACAATACAATGGGTTGTGAATGCTGAAGTTGATGGATTGTGGAGTTTTTTTTACTGTTTTCATGCACCCTATTCAGTTCAACGAAGAGGATGTTAAGTTATTTTCTCTGAATGGCAAACTAATTGACCTATACACCACACTGCTACAGGAAGTCAAGGTTTAATATACTTTCTGTCGGGGAAATCCTGCTTTAAGCCTGCCTCATTTCTGCTTGAAATTCTGAAAGGGACATCTTTCATCTGCCAGAGGCCAAACCTACACCATCCCACCCCTGTCTCCCTCTGTTTTTGTCTTTGTCTCTCTCTCTCAATGTCTAACCCACCACCCCCTGCTTAGTTAAGCTAGCTAAGTGATAGGCCATGGCATGGGCTTCTTCGTTCAAAAGACAGGTGCATCATTAGGGAGCTGAAGAGTGCAGTTCCTGCCCCCAGGGGAGGGATGACAGTCCGTCACCGCCCTGGGGCTTGCCTTGCTTTGGACTATGGAAATCAAAGATGGTGCTGTGAAATTTGAATAGAATAGAATGAAATACTGACATAGCTTTTTTCCATGTCCAGTATTAATTCTCCTGTTGGAGGGGAGGTAAAAAATTTTTTTTATCATTTTTGAAGTGATAATGATTTATCACTGAGTGAAGTCTAGATGACTTCAAAAGGAAAACGTGCTTCAGAGGTTAATAAGAGTAAATAAAATAAAATATGAGTGAGAGATAAAAATGTTATTGTTGTCATTTCAAAGTCTGCCAAACATGAATAAAGAGGACTAAAGAGTAAAGAAATTTGTAATTCAATGAACTTAAATTCCACTGACAAACTCATGTGACAGAGGAAGTCTTCTTCTCTATAAATGAGCAAACTTTTTGATTTTGCCTTGAATTTGTGGTTCAGTGTCTTTCTACATTTCTGTGGTAACCTTGTCCTGTCACTGGCATAGTTTTGCTCAAGGTACAGTACTGATCTGCTGCTATTCATGCCCAACAAAGACTCATTTTGGCTGAGCGCCAGCACCACAGAGAACACAACTTTGGATCACAGACCTTGAATCACTTTGCTATTGTGTGGTTCCAGTTACTAGAGAGACTCATACTGTACATATGCAGATCTGTGGGAAATGGGGCTGTAAATTCCTGTATAATTAACACTTAACTTAAAGTTCACAAATTTCTGAGTAGTTACTAAATAATTACTATATTACTATAACACTGGATGCCTAAATAAATGTAAATCTTATTTGAATATGGTGTTTTTCTACTCTTCCTGCTCTGTGTCATTTAAAAACGAATGGTGTATCTGCATTTAAAACTCTAGTGGAGTAATTATAACATGTATGCAGTATTAGTGTAATGCTTCGTTTTCCTTTATGTGCCATTTAAAACATAGTTACATTTGTAATATCCTCTTATCTGCTAGCGTTTAACAACTCATTTGTTTATATACAAGATGTATTTTTAATTAACAGCAAAAGAAAAGACTAAAACCAAGAATTAATTGATTCTATTAGCACATGGTAGCTGGACTTAAAAAATGCAAAAACAAATCAGTGACCAAACTGTGATCAAGAATGACACGTTCATTAATTACAATGAACATTGGTTTGTACAGTACAGTAGTACTGTACAAACTGTAGGAGTCAACCCTATTTACAGACTCCTACTGCTGTAAACACTTACTAACCAAAATCTGTGGCTGAAAATACTATGCAAGAAATAAAATGATTAGTTATGTTTGAGCAATGCTTGCTAAAACTCCTCACAGAAACTACCTGTCTTTTTACATTTATTTATGATTCATTTTTGAGATAAGCTAATTTATCCAAACATCTATGCACAGATTTTTAGCAGCTTGTACATTACTCAAAGAAAGTCAGTTGGGTTGAATTCCTTATTACTCACTTTACTCTCTTTTACTTTTTTCTGAACTCCTCGATCCACAGCACCATACAAATTCACACATGGTCATCTAGCAAGATGTACAGTGATACGCGGACAGTATAGGCATGTGTATAAAGGTAACTTCTTTTCCTAATCTACATTTTCTTGATTTCAAACATTATTAGTGGAACAATGTGGATTAAAGGATCTTCCACAGTGCAATACATTTTGGCTCCTGAACAGAAATGTACTATCTGGGTGGTGTTCTACCTACCTATACACATGGGAGTCTTTGTCAATGCTAATTGGCCAGCCTACCGACCAGCGAAGTGGAACACAGCTTCCCGAACACATTACGCCTTGTTTGTTATTGAGTGAATCCAAATGGTACTGTGCCTGTGGCACTGCGGAAGCTGCTGGCAGCTCCAGGATCTGACAGGGGAGTTTAACCTGCACTAATAGCAAAATCTCAATTCCCTGACACTCAATTCATCTCAATTTATTGTATGTTGTTTCCATGGAGAACCTATTAACGCAGTAGCTGTGTGCTCATTCTATCTGCCACAGACCACAGTGAGAAATAGATTCCGCTCAACTATTCTGTTGCACCATGCGTATCTGTCGGAAACTGCTGGGTGGAGGTAGGATAGCAAATGCCCCCATTTAATGTGTAGTGATTCTTTCTGTGGCATTTTGCCTCCTCCTGTTGTCTTGTCTCTCTTATTAACATGCACTTAAATTCCCTTTGTTCTCTCAAGTGCTCATTAAAGAATTCAGTGCCTTCTGATGTCTATAGTTTTACATAATTAGAACCCAAGAGGGTTCCACATGTGCACTAAAGTTCTCCATTTGTTTTACTCTGCATTAGAGGAGCAATTTGTTTAATTTCTCTGGAGTTTAACCTTGCTGACTGTGATGGAAAAGCACCTGCAATTCTTGCATTCAGTCAGATCACTGGTGAGAAAACATTGCTTGTGAGTGTTGTCTTTCTTGTAATGACTCTGGGATTAGGTACTGTCTGTACTATTATGTACTGTACACCAATCAACCACAACATTAAGTCCACCCCATGGTTTTATTGTAGTGGTAGACAAGCCGTCTGCATGGGAAGGGGTTAATACTGGCTGTGACTGACAGGTGTCAGAACATGCAATTCATCCCAGCTTGTTGCACATGAAACTGTGTGACCACAGACCAGTCGTGTGTGTATATTTAATGTATAAAATATATACAAATAGAGCTGTTTGTGCAGCTTTGCAAAATGATAGTTAAAGTGCTTCAAAATCTTGGAACATAATCAGACATTTAGTTCATAATGGATGATGAGTTCAGTAATATACTTTGGAGCAAGACCCTGTTTAGCCTTAAACATTATTAGTGTAAAATGTAAAAGTAATTCTAATTTGAACAGGTAGTTGTGAACTGATTGGCGAAGAAAAGAGTGATATATTATTTTTCCTTGAATTAGTTAAATTCTTGGTGCTGCATTTTGAACCAGCAAATGAGAAAAATAATTTTGCCTCTGGCAAGCATAGATGGAGTTACAGTAGTTCAAATGTGAAGCGTTAAGGATACAAAGAGCTTAATTTTGGTATTGTTTTTCAATTAAATAAACAGAACTCTAGTTTTTGTGATATGAGCCTCATAGCTGAGGTCATATCACATATAATCATCAATCAAGGGTTTTTGGCATCAGGTTTAACCTCAACTGACAGGTTCATTGTCAATTGACTTGCTGGACTGTATAAGACCAACAACTAATCTGGTCTAATCTAGTTTCTGAGATGCCAGCATCAGATGCAACCAAAAGATTGATAGGAACTTACAGAAGGGTAGTTTCAGAAGAGAGGTCTCTGATAAGCGATGTTTGGAATAAGAATGTTTTTTAAATCAGTAGGAAAACAATGTCAATAGTCAATGAGTCACTGGTGAGTGAAATTAATGATTGTGGAGCCTCAGACCTCCCAAGCAGTAGGTGGTGCTGGCTTGCACTAAACACAAGAAATAGGCAGAAGTAAGAGTGAGCAGAGACAAAGGCTCATTGAATATACTGAGGCTCTTACTGTTGGAGAAATGTATTAGTTAGAGCGTGGCAAGTATGCGGTGGCGTCAGTAAAGGCAGAGCAGGAATACAAGATGGCAGAGGCTGAGAAGCTGGACAAGAGGGTGGACAGGCGTCCACTACAAAAGCAAATTCAGAAAGGGGGAAAACTGAGACTGTTGCACAAGCACATGAAGTTTGAACAGAAATGGTACAGTCACTGAGTCAGGGGCCAGGGTCCCAAATCCAAATAATCCAAGACTACCATCCGCAGATCTAAAAACATGGGGTTGAGAGTCAGAGGATCTTCAGGGCTAGGTCAGAAATCAGAGCAACGGATATCGGACAGAAGCTAAGTCCACAGGACAGAGAGAACAGAGCCAGAAAACATGCCACAGTCCAGAACCAAAATGTCACCAGGACATCAGTGTAGACTTACAGAGCTGACAGAGAGAGAGCAGAGAAACAGGTAGAAAGACATGTTCAAAACCACAGGGACATCATTCAGAGAGTAGCATGTTTGAGAGTCTATGGGTAACAGGCAACACAGTCTGAGGAGCTGCTTATATAGGGACAAGAACAGGTGAAGTCAATCAGGTTAATGAGTGTCAAGTTACCTATAGGAGAATCAAAACAGGAAGTCATGATTTGAAAGAAAAGGAAAGAGAAGTTTTCAAATAAAAGTCTGTAACAGGAAGAGTTCATCATGGAAGCATATAAGAAATACCTCACATTTTTCAGGAGATGATTCAATATCTTGACTGGTAGGGGAGGTGGTGACAGATTAAATTACACTGAATAAGATTTTGGAGTTATGACAGTCCTGAGAGATGAAATCTGAGAAATAGTTTGATCTTGCTTCTTTAACTGTTGTCTGGTAGTTTTGCATGAAGTGTCTCAAAATTTAGTAAGCTACACTTCTACACTCTTAGATCTGTAAATGAGAGAAGACTAAAAATTCCCTCTACACTGGGTCTCCGATCCCAATCGAGTCTATTCTCCTTTGTTGTCCCTGACTGGTGGAACAACTTGCCCTGCTCCATTCGACTAGCTGAGACTATCACCACCTTTAAAAAACATTTGAAAACTCACTTGTTTGAAAAAGTATTTCAAATGAGTCTAATTCAAACACACACACACGCTCACAAAAAAAGTATAGCACTTAACAATTAATGTTCTTTATCTTGACAAGTTGGGTCTTATCAGGGCTCTTAGTTTACAGTAACTCAAAATTTTCAGAAACTGAATGGTAATTGCTTGTGTCTTCTCCTTTGTTAATCGCTTTGGATAAAAGTGTCTGCCAAGTAAAAGTAAAGTAAATTGAGTTGCAGTTTATCTGTCTTCCATGACCGTTTGGCCTTTCTATAGATCTACCTTAAGACCTGACTGTGTAAATAGAAATGAGGCTGGGGTCTAGGTTTAGATTTTATGTCTGTGAGAGAAGTAGTAGTGTGTACGACACCAGTTCCTGCTTTAATGGTGAAATAATACTGTAATATAATGTTAATATATGTCAATGAAAACCATTTTCCACCACCAAACACATTTACATGTAGTTGTTTATTGTTTGTACTTGTTTATTTGATTTGAACGACTGGGTTCGCTGACAAAGCCCACTTAACTTTGATTCTTCACTAAACATTACAAGCTGTTGTTAGCTGAGTCACTTGTAGGAGGAAGGAATGGTTTAACATTTCAGAAAAAGCACATATTTGGTGTCTTGCTAGAAACTAAAAAAATCAATTTACCAGCACACCTAAAGCTTCTTAATTAATATCTTATTTATTTAATCTACACATCTTGGGCTGTTTCTAGTTAAAAATAATTGGGCACATAACGCTCAAAAAACTGAGAATGTTTATTTTAACAGGGCTGAAAGCTAAGCAGATTTCATTAACTTTAGACAGTGCACGTCTAGCTGTTTCACTCTGTTTCTATTCTTCAAATAATTTCAGTTAAGCACCTGCTGGCTCTAGCTGTGTATTTACTCTAGAGACACATTAAATCATGTGACATGCTTTTATCCAAAGCAGTTCACAAGCAATGCAGAGTACAGTGTCTTGCCCAAGGATACTTTGACATGTGGATCAGATGAGCTGGGTATCAAACTGCCTATCTGTGGTTAGTGGACCATCACAAGGCACAAGATTGGTATTGATTTGATCAAAATCTCATCAAGAAAACAAGAAAGTATATTTACAAAAATGTCAAATTATTAATTATAATTAAATCTTGGCAAATTCTACTATTGTATAATTCCAATATTTCCGAATATTATGCTTCATTACTGAAGTTATGCAGTATGCGGACCCTGTGCAGCCCCACTCCAGGGTGTCACCACGGAGTCGTCAAGCACACAGACCTTTTGTGCTACAGAGGAAACTGCTTGTCCTCCAGAAGAAACTCATTTCATAAGCCAATATTGCAGATTTTCTCCTCGATAAACCTTATGCCACAAGTAGAAGTTTGAGATTTGTCTTACATTCTCCTCCTCTCCTCTCCTCTCCTCTCCTCTCCTCTCCTCTCCTCTCCTCTCCTCTCCTCTCCTCTCCTCTCCTCTCCTCTCCATCCTGCTTCAGGAATGAAAGAAAAACATTTGGCAATCTTTACTACCACTGATGCCAGCATGAGCGACAAGGACAGAGAATTTATTCAAAGCCATGCCCTCTTCAGCATCTTGTCTTTTCTTTTTAACAACATTTTTTTTTTTTTTACCACAGATCGAAAATACAAAAGCCCTTTGAGCCCATTCCTCTTCGTACCTTTGTAAAGGTGAGAGCGACGCATGTGTGCATATTTATGTGCTTATGTATGCTCAGTTTAACTGTACTTTGTGTATGTCAGGGGGTTCTGGAGTATAGCGAGGCGGGAAGGGTACGATGCGGTGTTCCAAAATGAGTGGCTCGCCGAGGAAAACAATAAAGCACAAATGACAGGAACAGATGGCCCTCTTTATTGTCCCCTGAAATGCAAACACTGAATATCTTTGCTTAGTGGGTGGTATTATTATATATTTATTTTCTCCCTCCTGTCCCTCTCACTGCTAATAGCCCTGGTGGCTGGCACCCACCCACATTTAAGACTAAAAGGCCCGGTAAAGGGTTGGAGCCAGATGCTTATTTTTGGTTGCTTGAGATTTAATGGTCAGTGACACAGAGTAAAAATAACAGAATGGCACAACTGTCCAAGTAGTTGGACGAGACAACCCTATGGTTAGCACATCTGCACACAAAGTACGCTCTAAAAGCAACAGTACATCAACACAGTGTGTACATGATGGCTCTGTCTGAAATCACTCATACTTAGTGTGTCATGCTTACTTTACAAAAAACGGTGGTGTTGATGAAGTTTTTATGATGAAAAGATTGTGAATGAACAAAAGACTTTGGACGCAGCGTGTGTCAGTTAAAAATCTCCCAAGCAGTGCTGGACTTCAGAAGGATTTTTTACTCTATTTCAGTTCCATTTACCACCTGATGTGTGTTTGAAGCTTCGACACTGTAATCAAAGGTATAATAGTCTTCCATGTTATGTACACAAGACACTTTCTGACCTAGAATACTCTGAAGAGACATACATTTTCAGTACTTCCAGAGCAAAGAAAGTGGCAGAGCAAATTAAAAAGGATATGTTTTTGTATGTTTTGAGTTTGCTGAAGGATAGTCAAGCATAAAATGACTTATAGTTTATGTACATAAAATGTTCTCAAACTGCATATTTAATTAAAAAACATATTCAACCATATTGTCATAGTCATCACAGTAAAAAACTGTATGTCTTTAGAGGACACACGATATGGATGAATTACCAAAAAGGGGCCCAATTAATTTGCTTTGGTGGCAAATTAATTATATCTTATCTTCAAAATGCAAATGAAACAACACAGATAGGGATTGTACAAAGTGCAGGACTTTGACACTTTTAATTGACATTCTGATCTTTCTAAAATCAGCGTGATTAAGGTTTGTCAAAGATTTTTTTGTTGTTTTGGTTGAATGTTAAACATGTGTATGGGGATATGTATTGTATTAAACATTACCACGTCTATCATCTTTTCCTTTTCTTAACCAATTACTAAAAATAAAAAATGTTTTTTTTACAGTTTTTCACAATTGCTAAAACACTAATCTCCATTCTTTGAACCGTTCTTTAAACACATTTTTCGAATCAAACACTCTTTTTTTCAAAACCTTAAACACATTCCCATTGAACTGAACACATTTCACACTGCGATAAACTTGTGTTGCAAAATTTTAAACACTGACAGCAAAATGTGAACACAACTCCAACACAGCTGTCATCTTTTAAACACAACAACAACGCACGCTTCTAATGCGAGAAGACCAGCTGTCCGTTCAGAGTGCACAGTGTGTATCCATCTACAATGGACAGAAGCATATAGAAAGGCAGAGGAAGACCAAGAACAATCAATACTGGTGAAATTCGGTCAACTACTGTATTGTACACCACATTCTTGTTGATGAGATGAAAATGAACTAAATGTAACTTCCTGGGACTTTTTGAGTTAGTTTTTTGTGCTGATTGTGCAAAAGATTGACTACAATAATTTTTTGCTAAATGCATTCACAATTAATATTTCCTGTTAACTACACGCCCACTGTGTCCTAAATTATTCTATGTAGTGTCTAACAAATGCTCTGTGGTGGATATAGTTTTTACTTGCTGTGTGTATGATGTGAACACAGTGTTTGCTTTTGAACACAGTATAACTGGTTTTAAGGTGATAGTTTGACTTTGATGAAAAGTCTGAGGTTTTGTGAATGTAGATTTGTGTTTAAGGTTTTGAGAAAATGGGTGGAGGTTTCAAGAAATGTGTTTTAGAAATTGTGAAAATACATATTCTGGTATACAGCGCTGTGGTATTTGCATTGTAACTGTATCAGAATACATCAGAAATTTGTAAATACAACATTTTATATTTAGCTATGCAGTGTTAGGAAGTGAACTGCATGTAATTCAACTACATTTATCTCTTGCAGTAATTTGCAGGTAGTTTAATGACAGTACATTCATATTTGCATTGTGAATAGTAATACAAATACTCTACATTTTTCAATAGTTAACTACTGAAACCACAAACAGAGATAGGATAGTTTTGTTTAGGTAATTGTAGGAAACACAATTGTCAGTGTCACCAACTCCCACTAGTCCACTAACCTGGACTCTGGTCTGGACAGAGTATATAAAACCAAACTGACTCTCCTCCACTATTCCATGAATAGTGGGATATATATATATATATATATATATATATATATATATATATATTGGTTTATGTACGTTTATACCAAGTCGTCTGTAAGCTATTTGTATTTTTTGTTTTTATTTTGTTATAGCTTTGTTTTATGTGTACACTGTCAATTTTTACAAAGTAGCTTGTAGTTTTTTTGACACCTTTCTTTACTTGAACTTCTTTCAGTGCAGTAGATTGCAAAGTTATGCCTTCAAAGCAGCATCCCCAACAGTGCTTTTATGTTCAACTTTTATGTTTCATGAATCAACATTTTGCAACTTTTTTATGTTGTCAACATTTCCTCATCAGGTGGCAGGATCAAAGATAACTACAGTTGGGAGTGGCAGGGTTTAAATTTATTAGAGATGTCAGTAAAAAACAACAACAAGAGGAAGGTAGAGAAATGCAAAAACAGAACCTACGGTCAAGCCAGAAAATGGTCAACACGACACATCATGTTAATAGAAAACATAACCTGAGTCCAGAAGCTATTAGTGTCATAATTTTTCAATGGCTGATAATCACTGTGCTCCACTACCTATTTGCTCACATATAGACGTGGCAACAAATTCAACTAATAGTAACAGATGGCATCAGACTGTAATAACTGTATAATGATACAATGAAGAAATTACATAACAATTTAATTTGGATTAAAGAGCTTGATTGTTGCAAAGACACCCTCCATTTCACAGCTGTAGTATGAAATGATACTACAGGATGAACCAATGATTTTCAACACAGCAGTGTTCAAAAACAACATAAATACTTTACTGAAGCTTTCACCTCACACTGCTTTTTTCTAGATCATTTGTCTCTCTTACTCCTACTTACCATTTCTCTAACTTTTGCTCTCCGTATGCTTTATATAAAAACCTAGCCCTCTCACTTCTCTCTCATCTTCCATCTTCTCTCTTCCCTCTTTACTACTCTCCCCCCTTACTGTATCTCACATGCCTCTTTATTTCCTATCTTTCTTTTTTCTTGTTCCTCCTCATCCTTTGACACCTTCCCCTCCTCTCTCTCTTTGCTCTGCGACCATATTACAGCAATGGCCAACTTGGTTTTTGCTGGGTTCATCGCTCCTCTCCCTGATAATTCCCCTGTATTAACTGGCTGGAGTTATTACCCATTATATGAGATGTCTATGTTGAGAGCGCTTTATGAGATCCTGGTCCCCATGGATAAGATGATGGAGTTGGTGAGTGCTGTCATCCCCCAGCCATATAATGGCATCAGTTGGGAAATACACAATGCCATGGATTATTGATAGAGCCATATCTGCACTTCTGCTGACAAATTCCTGGCTTGGGTTGAAGGGGCACATAATCCTGAAGAATATCTCTGCTAATATGGCCGCCTCCATGCAGTAACACCTCTGCTCTCTTTGGGGTACTTTGGTTTCTCTCCTCCCATGTGACAAATGATCAAGCATTCCCAGTGATGCAAATGACGGGGTGAAGATTTATTTCAACAATAGGCTCTCCCACACTGTCTCACAAAGAAATAAGTACTGCGCAACTGAATGGACTGTCTTTGTGCTGCTGCGACTCACAACACCAAAAATCTGATTGTATTTTACAACAGGAAGCAGGAGAAAGAACGATTGAACAAGGAGGACATGCAGAGTTTAAGGATTTATCATGGAAACGCTCTCAGGTAAATTCCAACATATGGCAACTACCAAAAGGTGCTAAAAGGACATGGCAACAGAAAGATACAAAGATATTTCTCATTAGCAGTTCACCACCCGTCAAATCAAGTCGCTAAGAAAGAAGGTAAACAATCCTCCACTCCCTATAAATAGAGTGTAGTAATTCTCATGGCTCTCATTACATGCCTCCTCCCTCTCTATTCCTCAATCTGTCTGATGCACTGTGGTGGGACTCAGGCTCAACGGCGTTTAGTCGGCATGAAGACCACAGGCTGCATTTTCAGTTATGGCCTTGATTTTTGATGCAAGCAGTTCGTTCAGATGTGCTACAGGAGACAATAACTAATCAAATGCAAGCGGTTAACAAAGCTACCGAGATACAGTAAGGGCTCAATAAAAGGATGTATGAGAGGCTGCTGTTTCTTTTACACAAGCGCACAGGTCTTCCAGTACCTCCACACCAAACTAGTCACAACATATTTTCATATTTGTTTGATAAATTGTATGCAAATGACCAGACAAGTGTTGTTGTGAAATGCTCTTCACTGCTCAAGCTTCAGTAGCCATGTTGCTTTTCAGAACAATATGAAATTACTATCACATTGAGGGAAATCAAAGTCTTGTTCTGCTGCAGTCCTCTGGGCAGCATTGTGCAGTACTGCTTTGGAAACGGGCCTAATTGGTGTGTGTGGGCCAAACTCACCCTACTGCCTGAAACTAGCTGGCTTCATGTTCACAACAATTGGATTTGGAATAGTTGCCCTAGATTGTTTGTGTTTTGCAGTTTGGGTGTGTATGTAACATCAAGAGTGCAAAGCTAATTCCAGTTTCTCCTTTCCTGTCATATTAGAATGCATGACTCTTGTAATTGCTTGATGTGTACTGAAGCCAATGGCATTGACCATGTATTTTTTAAAGTGGTGGGTGGCTGTGGTCTCCTAAAGAAAATGAAGGGATCTAAGCTAAACAATTACTGGCAGCTTCTATCTGACAGACCGTATTTCTGCCTTTTAGCTCAGTGTATGGCCTGGCAGTGCACCAGAAAACAGAGAAAAAAGGAACATTAAGTCACCTATAATTTGCTTTCCCACTGTTAGAATGTGAAACAGGCACATGACAGCTTAGTGATTCATCTTGTCCATGCACCATGTCTGCCTCCTCAGTGATGATTGGCTCTGGCACAGTGCTTGCCTTCACCATGCAAGTGGAGTGATGTTGTCTCCTTTACTACGGTGGACAGCAGGTATTAACCTAATATCTCATGTTAAAATATAGAGGCAGGGAGTTTCTTCTTTGCATGTGTCCGCATTCTGTGCTGTCTACACAACCTTACTGTAGGGGGGACATGTTGAGTGAAAGCTCCCCTGCCTACCTCTCACCTCTCATCAGATGCTATAAATGCACAATGTGTAAATAATTTGAGGAGCATATTAACTCTCATTCTGTTGTTCAGCAAAACCCTAAGCACTGCTGGTAATATGCAGTGTGCTAACTTCCAACATGGAGGTTTGCCGAATTAGCTTGCGCCAGTAAGTTTTTCCCCCCAAACGCACCATGGTGCAATATAAGGAGAGAGAGAATGTGATTACAAACAGTAAGTTATTGCCTCGGGCACAATTAAAACTTTGCAGATGAGCATTTCTAATAGCAAACTGAATCAGGTATGGTGTTGGTGGGCCGTGTTGCTTGTTAATTGGTTAATTATGGAGCAGCAAGGCTTGCTATATAAGTATTAACTGGGAAATGTGCTCTACATCTTCTGTCAGTCCCACATGTAAACCAGACACTGGGGTAAGCCCATCGACTAAAAATAAGCTCATCAGCAATTTGGAGCTGTGTGGGCTGTCTCTCATCATGATGGAAGAGCTTTCACAAATGGTTGCTTGCTGCTCACACAACAATGTTCTTTTTGAGAACATACAATCTCACTAGATATATTTGTTGCCATAGGAGCATTGATGCTGTTATATTCAGAGTCAGAGAAAAATTCATCTGCATAATTAGGCAAAAAATAAAAATAGTTGTATACAACTCTCATTGGACTGTTTTTGCAGCAATTTGGAAAAAAGTAAAATGATGTAAATGATTGGAGGTTTTTCTTGTTTTTTATGAAGCTGCTCTCTGCAAGATTAGGAATAAATCAGGTTAACCATGGACTGGCCCAAGGACTGTGAAGTGCACAGTACCAGTGACTTAACACCATGACTTGCAGGTGTACGGCTTCATGCCACATGTTTCTGACAAAGTCGTGAGAAAAGAGCCCAGGGCATGGACTTGCCACAAGGACACCCTGTACACACACACACACACACACACACACACGCTCATGCACACCTCATACCTCTAGAGAAAATGTTATGATTTCTTAGTAAATGCCCTCAACACCACAATCCTACAGGTCTTACTCAGAGCCAATGTTCACTGTTGCTTAAGTAAATCAGAAGTGTTTTCTGACTGCAACTGCATTTGGCTTTGATTAAAGCAAAGCCACAGGCTAAAAGCTGTCCACATCCCTTTATGAGCATGCTTTTCTGACCTTTCTGTTCAGCGAGTCTTCTTAGGACTGAGGACTTGACACAACATGACATGTTGCCAGGTCAGTAAACATGGTGTTGCTGGAGATGAAATAGCAGCAAGCACAAAACAAATCGGGGTTCTGATGTATGCTTTGATTTCTTTTCATCCTTTATGAACAGGCAGTCTTTGATTGATAGTATATGTGTCTTTAACAAACAGTGCTGCACATGTATTATAGGATATTACTACTATAATCTGGTTTCTGTTGGATTTTCCTTATGTATGAAAATGAAGATGACAAATTTAACTATTTTTATATGTAGTTGTAAGTTTTTTGTTGGAAAAAAACCTGAATGTCTGACTCGTATGAAATTAGCCATGCACGTATCCACAAATTAAGAGGAAATATCAGTTTGCTTAAACAGTTTCCTATCCCATGAAAGCATGTCAAATATGCCAACACTTTCACCAGTTTAATGTAATGTATCTACTGTAATTTCAATAAGATTGTGCTAAATATTTAATTCTTCCAGCATGGATTCAGGCAAATGTCCCAGTAAGAACTTTTCCTCTACTCAGGCAAGAATCCACATTTCACTGTGTCATGTAGGTTACATTATAAGTAAAAAAAAAAAAAAACAGTATTAGCTGGCAAATGATCAAGTTTGTTAGCGTAGTCTCTGTTGGCATAGCTTTATTTCATGTTAATCTGCCTGTATTGTGGAATTAGTTTTAATTTTAAGGTTAATGGGCCATGACAACGGAGAATTATTAACTGGTAAAAGGATAGGATATCAAGAGTGTTACTGTTAAATATTCTGGGAGGATTATACTTCGGATTTATGTCAGGGGACAAAGAAGGATGTGCTGTCTGGTATTTACATCTCTTTGGCAAATAATTGTTTCTGGATGTTGGCAGCCAGACAGTAGCTAATACTGGTGAGCAATCAGATTAATACTGTAACACCTCCAACACTCTGTCTCTCTCTTCTGCCTCCGCAGTTAGATACTGACTTATTATTTCAACAAATAGCCAAATAAATTCAAAGGCTCTGTTTTGTTTTCTTGCAAGATTTCTTTAGAATCTTTCCTATCCTTGGACACTAATTCCTCAGCTGATCCTGATCGTGATGATGCCTTTGCCAACCAGTCTACAATCTGGCAATGTCACCCACTAGCCCACCAAGTCCAGGGTTGCACAGGTATGCCAAGGTGCACACCACCCACACATTCTCTTATCTTTTGCCAAGTGAACTTGGATGAAGTAAAACTGCTGTTGTTCCATTAATACAAGCCTACAGGTAATGGTGGATGGGAAAAACGGGTAAAAGGGTGCATTGTATAATGAGGCAAGACTTTGGTGGTTGCAATTTTCAGTTGGTGGCAAACACAAAGCTCAAATCCATGGTGGAAATGTGAGGGGAATCACAGTAAATAGTTTCACAAAAAACTATTGTGTTAGATGGGCGCAAGGCTGAACAAATATAATTACTAAACTGTTATCATAAAATAAATATGCGCAGTGTTTATATGCTTGATAACCATGTTCATAATTGAAATTATTTGTTCTTTTTAAAATAGCAGAACCATTCTCCTGTTATGAAACATGAGCAAAAATATCTCCTTACTTATGAATCCCTTAAGTAAAAAGACCTAAACACAGACAAATGAGTTTAAAAAGGATGTCAGATGAATTAGTGTATTATTACAATAGGATGTGACTAGAGCTGTGAGAGAACCGGCTAAGGTCTCCAGGTCTTTAGATTTAAACATTGTCCTTTGCATAGATTATAAATCCTGTACAATTGCAGTCTTGTACACAATTTTGTATTCTGATTCCCTCTCCCCCTCACACACTCTTAATCACCATGCTACCGCTGATACGACAACAAAATTTTAATCTCGAAATCACACAACCCACACACAGCGCTATCATCAGATAAAAGCACTGGATGATGTGAAGTAATTTATCGTGGCACTTGCTCATGCTGGCACAGAGGGTTACATCATTGGCAGTATGAACTGGTGCCTTGCAGCTAATATCCTGTAGATTGATAGGGTATTTTCTCCATGTCTGTCTCTGCCTTTGCTGCTTTCCCTTAACAATGCCAAGAGGGTATAGACTGTTGAGAATTTGTGCACAGAACAAATCATGCTGTTGTTCTAGTATTGTTTGACAAACATCCAAGAACTCATGGTGGATTGACTCAGACTTGCATATCATTCTGTGTTTTTGGAGACTAAATGGAAAGTGCCAAGGGTGAAGTCGAGGCAGAGGGCGCCGCGAATAGGCAAACTGATTTAACAAGCACAGGACAGACAGATGGTGTAGGGAAACAGAAACACAGAAAAAAAGGGAACAAAAAGGTAATAAGAGCAAGAAGGCCCACATCAGAGGGGAAGAATGGCAGAGAATCCCCTGGCGAAATGCTGTTGTGCACTAGAGTTCTCAGATCTGTCATCCAGAAAACATCTTCAAATACAACAGGAATAGCAACAAACGACAGCCTCCAAATGTTGGAAACTGTCATTATCATGATCTGTCACCAAATCTGTTGGTCGGAATCAAAGTCAGCACCCTTACTGAGGTTAAAAAGTTGTGATTCAAAACTGAAAGGAGGAAAAATAGTTTTATTACACAGCACGTTTTAGAAATTAAAAAGAAAGAATTAAAGAAAAAAATTAACCAACTGGAAAAACAAGGTGACTTTACTAAACTAAGCATTAATCTATAACTAAATAGGCTCCATAACATTTGTAAACGTAGACACATTCTTTTGGAGCAGCAGTGTCCTCCTAGTGGTTAAAGAGCAGAGTGAGACACTTGGTCAGTATGTTTTGCAGTAGGGCTTGTTGTTGTAAGGGAACCAATGAAACTGTGACTGGTAAAAAGCATAAACAACATGCATAAAGTTATGATTAATAGTTGTCTATTAAATCGTGTTAATTTAGGCTTGAACAAGCACCAGTGTGAACATATATTGGGCACTGAAGTGCCTTTGCTGTGATCACTTACCTTAGAAAATAGTAAGATGAATGTAGTGTATGAAATTTCAAATCAGAAGTACAATGTTTGAAGTGAACCTTAACACGCTTAAGCAATTTAGGTTTTAGACCACAGTGTTTAGATGTCAGAGGATATCCATCTTATCACGTCTCTGAGCCAGTGATGAGCAGATGAAGTCTTGTGAAGCTTTAGGGCTTCAAAACAAAACAAGTACAATAAAAACTGGTAACTTGTAGATCTCATAGGAGCCCTTAAAAACTGGGGCTGAAGCACTACTACACATCCCCAATTTTAATAGTTTTTATCTCATACAGTATGTGCTCAATAAGTCTAAGAAGACTGCGTGTCATTAAATCTGTAATACTGTAGTTCAGAAGTGCTTATTTATTATCATTAATTGTCCCTTTAATATAGTTCAGCTGTAAAACTCTTTGAAGCTTCACTCACTCTGCTTTTTTCGTCTGACACAAGCTCTGGTACAATGTGTCGAAACATTGTGCAGATCCTCTGTACCATCCACCCGTCTCTATGTACTTGCCCACTGTGGGTGAATGATATCAGACAGAAGTTATTTCTGCATAAAAAATGTGAGATAATAATATTAACAACAGTGTGTAACAAAAAAGAGTGTAGGAACCAACAAGTGCTTAAGGTTGTTGCCATAGATTGGCTTGGCGCAACTGCTAATGTTGTGTTTGTATTCAGCTCCGCTATATATCTGACAATTTACCCCACCAGAGGCATGTGTGTTTGGTGTTGGGTCTACTGAGAACCATTACGCTAATTTAAATCCCTGTGTGAGAGTGTCTGCATGTGTTCAAATGCACATGCAAGCTAATTAAGATTTTAAACAGTGTGCTTGCTCAACACTTCAAAAGGATTACTGCACCACAGCCTACATATTTCCTGTATATGGACTTTTTGTGGCCACACGATATCGATATTTGCATACTTGAAATATGAAATTGCTCTCAGCATAATTGCACCCATGGAGAAGTGGCATCTATGAAAGCAAGTGAAGAGGAAAGTAAATGGCATCGGACCAACTCACTATTTTATATTTTAACATTTTTGTGTTCCATACATTCATTATATTATTGTGACACATGAAATTGATTATTTTTTACGTATTCATCATATCTGCACATGACTGGCTGTGGCATTATATCTCAACACTGTACAGAGTGACTAGTGACCTTAGGCTTTTTTCCTGTATAAGTAAAGAGTGAGCTATGACAGATCTTGTCTCACACACGCACACAAACACACACACACACACACACACACACACACACACACACCTCAATGCTGACTGTGGAGATAAATAAATGAACATCCGTGGTCCCTCTCCACCCATAAAATATAACCCACAACCCTTCCCCAGGTTGTTGTGATTTGGAAACAGCTGTTGTTGTGGTGGATTCGCCCCTCTCTTCCAGATCACGTTTCCCCTCTCCTTCTCCCCAGGGAAGCTCTGGTAATATTTTTTGCGGTTGGGAGGGGCACTGATAGGAGGGGGAGTGTGCGGGAAGAAATCTCGTCTGGTTCTCTGTCAGAGCTTAACGCCCAAGGAGATACTTTGAATAATGGAGCACCTGTCAGTGCACTTACAGCACATGCATGCACACTTCCACTCATGTATGTGCATGTGTACAGTAAGTGCACTTCTGTTTGGCAAAAGAAATAACCTTGGGACTAGAGCAAAAGCACAAATAGTGTTTTCAAATAAGATGCTTATCAAAGGGTTCTAACTATATTTGAGCTACATATTATATTTAGAGCCAAAGCCCTCATTACTTTGCTATTAAACCCTCATCTACCACAATTTGCAGATGTGTGTACTCCGTCATCTCCGGAGATATCACCATGAACAGCACATTTATAAATTATCTATTTGTAACTGTGTGGATTTCTGTCCCCACCCAGAAGTTCTCTCATCTTGCAAACCATGTACATTATTGCTAACCACCTGCTATCTCCAAAGATATTTCTTTTTGAAAAAGAGGCTATAATTCCTCTTCCACTGCAGATCACTATTTTAATCATAACCTTTGCAAAATCCCACCTAGTTGCATTCTGAATTGACTGTCAAACTTTTTCTCTCAGGGTCTCTGTGTGGTTGTTAATAGCTGAGAATTGTAGTGGTTTTCTCTATAGGACTACAGGATAAAAAAAAAAAAGAAGCACTTTCTTGACAAGAGTCAGATGAAATGAGTGATACCGCTCCCACATCTGTAGAGTAAATATGAAGCTACATCTAGCAGATGGTAAGATTCCAGGCTCTACACAAGCTCAGCGTAGCATAAAGACTGGAAATGGGGAGAAACAACTGACATAGCTCCATTCAAATAATCCACCTACAAGCACCCCTAAAACCACACTAATTAAAAGTCCTGTGAGCTTTACAGGCCTCCAGCTGAGACTGTCCCTGCATTCAGCCAAGAAACAGTCTGGTACATAAAGCTGCTGTTAATTTTACACTTTTCTACACTGGTTTAAAGGTGTACGAATATAGATCCTGTTACAGATGCAGCCCTTCAGAGTGTTGGTGCCGCATTAACTGGCAACTTTAGACAAACCCAGGGTAGCTTTATCCCCTTGTTACAAGTCTTTTAGGCTGAACTAACTTAACTTCTGCTGGCTATAGCTTCTTATTTACAGACAGTGGTGTCAGTTTTTATATGTAATTCTCAGTAAGAACGCTATGAAATGTCTTAACCTTTAACCATGTTTTTACCAGTCTGTGTTAGTGCTTGAGATACACAGTTATTATGATCGTCTTTGATTTTTATAGTTGCTGATTGCAAGGGAACAAAAAGGCAAACATCAGCATTCATGTCTGCATACACTGCATATGCAAACATTGTGTGGCATATTTAAATGTGCACACGGCATTCCCTATTAATCCAAGGTTTATGGTTATGGTCGGTGCAAAAAAAAACATTTTCTTTTCCTAAATAAGTCATTTTGAATTCAGTACCCAGAATATGTTTATTGCCATTGTCTGTGGAGTACGCTGCAGCTTTTTTAATAGCCTGCCCGGTGTGTGCTCATCAATCACAAAGCAAGAGCAGCCCTCTCACTCTCTCCACAGTCACACGCTAACTGAGTTACAGAGCCACGGAACTAACTCCAAGTTTTGAAATGTGATAAAAGTAATCACATTTCTCCCAGTCAGTATCCTTACAGATGTGAATCGATGACATTAATTACTGCATCTTATTATACACCACAAATGTGTTTTTGTACATTCTTATTTATGAAAGAGGGTCTGATAATTTACCAGGAGGGGTGGGAAGTTGGGGAATTGGCGACGGGGGTTGCACACTCAGCAGGAGAGTCATATCAAAAAACCCCATTCGGCCCCCACATGAGTATGCAATATTGAACACAGAGTGGAAGAAAAGCAATACTTACGTTTGAGAAATACTGCTTTTTCATTATTTCTGTTTTACACAATGTAATAACTGACATTAGTTTTTTGAATGAAAAAAGAGAAACTGCAGGTTATGTGTTTCAGCGCTGCTCTGTTTTCCAAACATGCGTGTTCACAATAGATTGTGTCACCTCGTGGGAGCTGCAGACTCACACACTCATGCAGTATACCGAGAGACTGCATCTGCATGATATCAGAAGAAAAACACTGAAACCTCAAGGGCCATGTAGCAACAATTCATAGACAGGAATCCAAAGGCTCGAGGTGACACAGCTTCAAACTAAGACAGAGTACTTCCCCTCGCAGACAAGAAGCATTACTAAGGCCAGCGATGCGCAACTAAAGCCTCATAATTGTTTAGTTTTCCTTTATTATTCACTCTTTACAGCTAAGCACCCATATAGAGAAAGAAATTACACTCACTCAAAGACACGTTATGAAATATTAAATATAGAGAAGCACTCTAATTACGGCCCAGTTCATTTAAGCACTACGACAGAAGACATCCTTGTAACATTAGCGTTGAGAAAATTCCCCTGAGACTTTTTTTACTACTAGCTGGTGTGGTAACATAATTTTATTAATTCTTAAGAACTTTTCTGTTCCATCTTAATTGTATTAAATTAAATTTTAAGAATAGGTCAAAACAATATCCATTTTTTACTATAAATAATATGTTTTTTCCACTTTACCGTGTACTAATTGATTGGATTATAGTGATGACGCTGTCATAAAAGGTTAATTAAATGCATTGTTAATTAATTAAAAATACTCATATGCTTATTTTGATGTATTAAATAGACTCATTAGTCCTCGTCATCTCTTTGAAAATATATATATTCATAAACCTTTTTACTTAACCCTAAAATCCATAATTGGTTCATTTGTTACTAAATGTGTCTGCATCAGTACTAAAAATAATTAAATAATGGGTTTCTTTTTGAAATGCACATCTTTTAATTAGTATTTTTTGCCCCAAATAAAAAAGGGTTTTAAGATGGCATAATTTTGCAGGCAGCGTATGACAAGAACGACCCAGGTCCTAAATTCGTATTCAGAGGAGCCGCGAGCGTCTGCTGGCTGCTGAGGTGAAGAGTGGACAGGTTAAGAGGTTCCAAACCACTGAAGGAGAGATGCAGACTGTGATGGCTTGGAATAAGAGAGGGGGCTACATGCCGTGTGAGTGTCAGTCTGGCACTTGCCACAACTGTTGGTATTAATAAGACTGGGCTAAGATGAGCTCTGGGATATGGGTGACTCAACATGTGCTGGTGCCGCTGATGGGCAAGTGCAAATGAAATTAATGGGTAAGGGAAATCAAGTGAGTGAGTCCGAAATCAAATTACCAATCTAGCTCTCAAACAAATTAGTTGGGTGCCAAAGTTGTAATTGATAGCAACACAGGAGCATGCTATTGGATCAGACAATATGATCTAGTGTGCATATTCTCTGATGTGATTTGTTGCTGTGTTATCATGATTAAATATTAAAGATGTGTGGATGACAATGCTCCCCTTGATATGCACGGCCTCATATAAAAGGCTATGTTGTAGGGGACAAGCAGAATTTTGATTGGCCTAATACCTCAAGTTAGGAAACAAAGTGCTAAACTATTTCTCTGTGCAACACAGGAGCATGATTGAAAAAGAAGACAGTAAAATCAATGTCCCATCTTTACCCAACAATTTTGACTCTAAAAGAAATCCAGGAGCTGAAGAGCTACCTATGCAGGAGTAGAACAGACTATGTAATATCTGAACAGGGTAAAACTGGGTAATATCAGAGCAATAGTACATTTAGTCTGACAGCTACAGCAGCTCTTGTGGAAACATTTATTTGTTTGGTTCATAAATGTGTAAATTCTGATTCCTATTAAAGAATTACTCTCTTCAGTTTTTGGGGGTTTTTTTTACCAGCGTTGGAGGGGGCCTTTTATATAACTGAGATATTTTAATAAACTATAATGATCAGCTAAAAACTGGTTTGAAATCAAACACTCCACTGTGGTTCAGCAAAACCTGTGTCTCAAGGCACATCCATTCTGCCTGCATAAGAGATGAGAGATGATTATTTTTATTCTCTTAGATTTGCAAACCTTCACATCCCCTAAAACATCAAACCTTTACTACTCCACCAGATTTTTTGGCATTGTCCTCATAACTGCTGTGCATTTTAATCGGGTTCTGTATGATATGGAAAATATTTCACCAGTAGCTATCAGCTTCATGATTCATAAAACCCTGCATACAATTCAAATAACAATTGGCTTGTAGCACACAAACGCAAGACAGAATTGGAAGTCATCACAGTTTATTAAACATTTAAATATTGTTTAAATTTGTCTTATTTGCCTTTCTACCTATTTAGATAAGCAACTTCAGAGAGTAAACAATAATAAAGTGGAGTCTAAATTTAAAGGAGGAAACATGCAGAATCACTGTGAGGTTACAGGAAAACAATAAAACTTTGTCCTGTCTTTTTTTTCTTGTAGTGATTCAGTCTTGCTACTGATGGATTATTTTAAAAGTTCATCCTAATTAAATTGTGCATGCAGCGCAGTACCCAATCCCTATAATCCGCCTGGGTAAACCTCATAAACAAATACAATATACAGCGAGCACATGCTCATGTTTGCCTCGTGCACATATGATGCACAGTACACACTGTATAGAGTATATACTATATACTGTACCCTACCCTAAGAGAAGCATGTATGCATACATCAAGTCATACACCCTGACATGTCTATAGTGTACCTCAGCCCAGTATGACATTTCAAGTGAGTTTTCCCTCAGTTTCTGTGTGACTTTTTTATATTCAAACCAGCTAGATGCCTCATATTTACCCCCAATTTATGATTTGTTTCTATATACAGAACAATGCATTAATGCACATGATTTATGTACCATAAATCATGTGCATTAATGGACAGCAGTGTATATTTTGAGACATAACATGTTTGCATTACCTAGTGTGTGTATCTGTGTGAAATATGTGTGTGTGCATTTGTGTCTGTGTGCATATGTGTCTCTGTTTCGGCACAGAACCATCTCCTTTGAAGTCTGTTTACCATGTTGAAACCTTGCTGAGAACACTGGGATGGCAATCTGTGACACCTGGCATGTAAACATTGACAATAACTCCACCGTAATAACTCCTGCAGGCTTGCCCTTTCTTACCTTCATAGGTTTTGGCTACAGACACAATGTCCCCTCTGTTCACAGGAATCTTGTTTCAAATCTTGTTTGTTCTCAAATTTAACTGTCTTTATTTTTACTTCACAAGGACTCACTAAAGTGCAGTCACACATTGTACCGTGGTTTTAAAAGATCACTACAGCTTTAGTATACAATTATACTGTTATAGTGACCAAGATGGAGCTAGTTTTTACTACTATGTTAGGTATGATTCTGCAGTTTCTAACCCTCATAAAACAAGACAAAGATGAGACGTATAATGGGGCAAAAAAGACAAAAAAGCCTAAGTTCTGCTACAAAAATCAAATCTTTGCTTTTTCTTCTGAAGTATTATTGTTCCATTTAGTCAGTAAATTGAAATTATCACTTGTTATGCATCAGAATTATGCATCGTTGATCACTGTGAAACCATAGAAAGGTTTCTTAAGATAGGAGCAGATGTCATCTTACATACAAAGTGCACAATTATCACACCTCAGACCCAAATTTAACTCCATAGTGTTTGTCTTTGGTTAGGCTTGGTTAAGGTTATGAACAGGTTATTTCATTTAGATTAAAAGTAAATAAACAATCCTATCCTGAATAATGTGTTGTGGGTGCCTGAGCATCACAATTAAAAAGTTTATATCATTATAATATTATTAAATTAAAACAAGATAGAAAGACAGAAGGTCACACAACCTCTGTGCTGTACTGTGGGATCAGATATTTTAATAACATGCTCAACATCATTGTATTTGCAACTTTCAATTCTCATTAAATAACATATTCTCATTATATTACAATGCAACATAATCAGAGTGCAATTATGTGCATAAAAAACATCTGAAATGTGAACCAATAGACACTCCTTTTCTGTAAGGCATCACCAGCCAAAAAGGTTGAGTTGTGGGACCTCTGTAAACCTTGAAATTACATAGTGGAATACAATTACAAAAATATCTCCAAATTATCTATAAAACTCATTTCCAGCACTGCCTATACTACCTAAATAACCAGGTAGAAGTTGGTGTAGAACACACTGTGGCAAAAAAGTGTACCATGTCAAAAGGTTGTCTAACCTTTATAATTGGCTTTAAGAGCACAACAATGTTTTCAGTTGCTTATTAATAGATTATTTTTATTGGGAAGTTCCTTTTTTGTTGCACCAGCTCTTTGCCAAAGATACAAGAATTTATGAATTCCATGTAACGGTGAACTTCACTAACCACTTGTCACCTGTCACTGCTGTCCCTGCTCACACTGAGGGCTCTTATGAGAAACAATTTACTTTTTGAACATAATTTGTCACTGGAGCAATGCTGCTTCATTAGCATATCATCCTGCTAACTCTTGCCTTTGTTTTGACAGATAGCTTTCATAAGTCACTGGTAAAAACCTTCAGCGGACGTTTGGGGTTTTACTGTCACATAGGCTCCATCTGCTCAGTTTGGTGGGGTTTTTATACTGCACCATCACTCACCTCCCACAAGCAATAAACACTATCTCTCCACATTCTCTCACTTTCTCCCATCCTCTCGCTTTTTCTCTCTCTCTTGCAGTGGTGGAGGTCTTTTTTATAATTCTCTTTCATGGGCAGAAAAGACAACAGAGCAATAAAATAGTAGACAGTGCATCTGTAACAAAGAAAGGTTTGATCTATCATCAGTGTTAAAGCTCGTGCCCTTATTCTCTTCTGTTTTGCATAAAACATATACAGTGAGTGACACTGGTTGCCTCTATAGAGGAAAATATCACTTCAAAGATCTTCAGAGGAATTCATTCTGATTAGAAAGCTTTATTCTGTAGAGGAGAGGAGTCAACTTTTGACTCCCGCTATAGAGGAAACATTATAAACACAGTGACACGTGCTGCAGTCTGTGTAGCTGTTTCGTTTTAAACATATCACTGATGAATACATGACATAATTGATGTTAATTTTTCTCTTTTGATTGTGCTAAATTTGCAGCACCTATCATACATCTCTACACAGCTGGCAGAGTGATTTATGAACCCTGCCCGCGACAGACATTAGGGATGAGATACAATTGTTTTCCCAAATCAAAATAAATGGGTCACACAAGGTTCTCATATTGTCAAATATTTTGCAGTAGAAAGCCAGCCTTGCAATATTGACTGTATAATTGAATCGTGTGAAAGCACAGTCGATTTAAAACAATAGATTTGAGAGATGAGGAAACTGTCAAGTCATGAATCATAGTCAGCATTTCACCTTAGGTTGAGGACAAGATTACTCGAGTCCATTTCAATCTCTCTTTAGCAAACTACATCCACATCATAACATTTTTCACAAAAAAACAAAAAACAAGCTGAATTTCATCACAAGCTTAAGCTCTGATGATGATATGAAAAATTACTTTTTGATTTGACACAAATTAAAAAATTAACCTCAAGGAAAGATATTTAATGCTGATAAGACATAGAAAACGTAGAAATAGCTTAAAACAAATAAAATGCTTTTTTTGTGTGAGATGTCTAATAGAGCAAAAAAAGCATTTGTTTTCACCACCATCAATCTCCCTGTTTTTCTAATTCCAGTTTTGTCATGTCCACTTTGTTCGATTAGAATCCACGTATAGTGTGACTATATCAATTTCCTCCACCTGAACCAATGAAATTACTTCCTTCAACTATTCGGTCTTTGCAGGGTTTATTGGAAAACCAGAACAATTTCTACCATGAAAAAAGGTGAAAAAGCTGAACTGTATGGTCAATTCAAGTGTTATCAATCACTAAAATTGGCTGCCTTCATACAGTAGGTGTGCTTGGTTGTTTTAACAACAGGTTCCACCACCTGGATATAAAGGCACACTGGTATCTGGAAGTCGAGTCATGGGAACTGGACTTTCCTGTTAGGTCGAAACATTTCACTACTCAGCCACGTAGCTTCCTTAGACTAAAGACAACCTTGTCTGTCTGTGCAGAATGAGCAAATGGTGAGCTATGGTCCAATCATCAAAAACCAGCACTATTCAGACTCCTGCAGGTGATGCTGTTTTCAAACATAGTAATCATGTTGAAGTGAACCTTTGTGCTTATGGACATGAATACAGCTTAGGTCAAGACTGAAAAACCATTTTCACTTTTGAAACATCCATTTACAACAAAAGGTTTACTTTGGTCAATCTGTGAAACTGGTGAGTTTTTATTTGTTTGTTTTGCCAACGTTAGCACATGAGTAATGATTCTAAGGATCTAAGGGACAGAAGATGACTACAGTGTGAGATCAGGCTGAGAATACACAATAAGTGAAAACCGTGAGAGAAACATTGAGTCACTATAAGCTATTCATCCATGTCCTGTGAGTCCTCCAAAGTTTAGTTTTCATATTCAAACCCTAAATTTAATGTTTCCTAGTGGATATTAATAAAAACAAACTGAAAAAATTATACAGCTTGGTTGTTATTCTTAAAAGACTCTCAAACAGTCTGTAGTTTTCTTTTTCCCCTCACTCTATGCACAAATAAACACAAAAAAATATTTATTCCCAGAACAGAGGATACATTTTATTTTTGAAGCATAACATTTTAACATGTCTAGACAAAGGACTCTATTCCTAAAGCACAGCAAGGGCGCATTGTCTTTCAAGGGCACGTTAAATGCTAAAATGCGGTAATATTTTTGGTCGGAGTAAAAACTTTTCATTAAATTCAAGGCTGTGGTGTTTCTCTGGCATTAGCCTGTGGCATCGGCAGCTTTGAAGCATACAGGCTGATCTCCAGGATAATTTCTTGGGTTCCCTCCATGGGATTATTGATCCCTCTATGATGAAAGACAGTACCGTACAGTAGTGGTCCAATTATAGTTTTAACACCTGCACACAGCACAATCGTTTGTTTTGATCAGTGTGTGAAATACATTATGAGGCATTAACTATCCATCAGTAATCCTCAGACCTCCATGGAAATGCTTAGCTGCTCAAGCACCACTTTGTTATGTGAAATCAAACTTAAAAAGCGGGGGGGGGGGCAACAACTGTGTAACACGTCCATAAATAACTGCGTTAAATCATACTATTACAACACGTGTGTGTGATAAATGTTGCAAATGTGACTATATATTTTCATGTGCAAACAGAAACTATGCTTATTTAGCAAGCTGTTGTTAATTAACAGATGGCAATAAATGTCAGTGCCAAATTTGCCAATTTAGTTTTATTTGTTAGTAATTGATGGTGTGTTGGGATTTATGTTTTGCAGAAAGATCGATGGACAGAGGCTAATGTGTCCGTGCCTTTAGATAACTGTGATGCACCTGGTAAAGAGACAAGAGACAGCATTTCTCTGATGAATATCTTGTATTCCTTCAGACCATCTTCCTGACACTGACGACAGCCACATTTGACAGAGAACAACAATAGATGTGTTGATATAGTGCATGACTGCCCTGAATTGCTTTTAGAGTAAGTATGGCACATAGGGACCATACAAACTCGAGTGACGAGAGCGACAAATAGTAAAAAAACAGATGAGGTGAGAGGTGAGCCATGTCTTTAAGGAGTTGGGATAGTTCGGTCTATCAATCTTTTCAGCAGTCATTCTCAATGACAGTTTTATGAAAAAGTCACAAAATCATGTAATGGCACAAATCCCATAAAACATGGTCACTGTGACAACTGTGGTGAACTCTTAAAGTATAAAAGTCTATGAGGAAATAAACAGGATGTATGCACAATTGTAAGATCCTCTTGGGATTTTTAAAGCAGCCAAACAGTCTCAAATGAAAAATGCCTCCTATTTCACGTGGAACACTTGACAAAACATATTTGCTGGCAGTGACAGGAAGCAAGATCTACCTTTCTGTCAGTCTACCACCTGCATTGGTATGATATGACACTTCAAACATCTGGAGTTCACTTTATGTTTTGAAGCATCACGTTTTCCACGGGAATAACTTACCAATCAACAAGGAAGGCAGCTGTGGTCTGAAGTCTTGGGAGGAGACTTTGTGACTGCAAGGTTGCCAGTTTGACTCCCCGGACCATCTGGGTAATATGTGAGATGGGGGAGGTGAATGAGAAACACTCTCCTCCCTTTAACAACTGCTGCTGAGGTGCCCATCTGTAAGACTGTGAGCTTCTAAATGATCCTGTAGCAATTCTCTGGGGACACTGGGCAGCTCCCACAAAATGGGACTGCCCCTGTGTGTGGGAATGCCCAGACAGATGAGAGAAATGTAAAGATACATTTTGGTCACCTTGACTGATAAGAAGTTTAAAATATGAGTAAATAAACTAAATAAAGATGTACAATGTTATACTGTGCCTGTACTATATTTTACAACATCGTACACCAATCAGCCATGTCAGCCACAACATGGCTGATGGGTGTATAATGTGTATAAAACATAAGCACCACACAGCACACTGTGATGTACTGTGAGTTCTGACAGCTGTCCATCACAGCAATCATTAAATCTTTCAACAATCTGCGCTACAGATGCTCTTCTGTGGGATCTAACCAGACAGGCTACCCTTCACTGCCCATGAGTATCAATGAGCCTTGAACCATTTCTTTTGTAGGTGCTGACCACTGCAGGAACCAGGAACAACCCACACATTCAATCTGAGTTTTGTCAAATTCTCTCAGGTCTTTACACGCATTTTTAGGAAGTTGTTGAAATTCAATCTTCACTTATCTCCTTGTAAGACAATGTATTACTGGTAACTGTACTGTGGTACTGGGTTACTGTAAGTGTAACCCAGTATGCAAACTTCTGGATTGATCCACAGTGTTAAAGTTGGGACACACCCCCACATACTGAAGGGAGCATCTTTATGCTTAGCTTCAGTATATAGTACAGATAGAAAGATAGAACTCAACATACAAATCTGATCAAATATACAGTACACTACCAGTCAAAAGTTTGGACACACATAGAAATGACCATGTTTGTGAAAGAAAACCATGCACAATGATGGTAACACAACTGAAGACATATATCTTTTCATGAAAGACATGATAATTTCTATGTGTGTCCAAACTATTGACTGGTAGTGTACTTAAGTATTACATTTGATTTAATTAATCTAACAAACAAAATGTAATGCATTTTGAAACTCTGTTTAATTTAATTCATTCTATTTATAGGACACAAAATCAGTCATCTCAAGGCAGTTTACATTCTAAGTTGTTAGAAGCCTTGTTAATTTATTTTTATTTTTATTTGTACAGCCACAGTTACTTAACTCAACAACACCTACTTGTACACAGTGTGTAGCTGCAGCAGTAGTATGAATCCTTTATATCCATATTCACTGTATAGTATATGTGTAAACATGCTGTTACCACAGTGATGGAATAATTAAGTATTTGTGCAATATGAATCATTTATGCAGTGTTTTATTTATTTTCACAAATGCAGTGATAGGCAGTAATGTCGGTTATTTTATTCCTCATTTCATGTTCAGTCTAATCAGTTGTCACTTCGGTTATCACTTCTTGGACCTGCTTTCATTTGGCACAGACAGGAGGTACATTATGGAGCATGAAATTTTGCTAAGAATATATCAATGTGTTAACATTGCATCAGTCAAGCTATACATGATGAACAACTTGTTGTTTTTAGTGTCATCTGACACTAAACCTTCAAATTTAGATGAATTACAAAATTAGATCATCCCATGTGTGTTACAGTGTGAGTGTGTATGTGCTGGTGCAACTAAGAATGTGTTTGTATAATCAGTTACAGGTCTACGTGTGAAGTAATGCCTCAGATTTTCACTAAAGTTTCACTTTAACACTTACTTGACGTTGTTCTGTGACTATGTATTCAAATATCCAGTATCAGAGAGTTATATGAAGACAAATTGTCATTTTTGCAGGTTGCCGTGCTGAGGCTCTCACCTTATGCTCTCTTTTCTGAAACACTGGTATCACTATAAATGTTTTGACCTTGCACCTTGAGGCAAAAATACAATTCAAATAAACCTTTGATCATGTCTGATTCAGTTCTCAAAGTCTGCAAATTTAGAGAGAGAAAAACCAAGAGAGAGAGAGTTGGGGTGGTGGCCCTCAGCGTTTATCAAAGAGCTTTTCAGCTCCTTTGACAACACTTCTTCACTTGCCCCAGCAGCATACTGATCTACAGGAGCCCACGCAGAGGCACACAGAGATCTCTGCAAGGTTTGGGTGATGAGTGTAATGCCAAACAGAGTTCTTTAGTGCTATAAAAATGATTTAGATGGTACATTGGGGAAAGATTTTCACTATGAATCAAATTTAAATGAAATTATGATTGCTTTTGAGTTAAGTTTATTGTTAAGTCTATAAAAGCCTGAAGTATGTCCATCATGATTTTAGGTTGCCATGGTCAGTTTACAGTGGTACAAAACCATTGGTACAGTATGTTTTGTAATGTTAAAATCAACTAATTTTTGCTATTTTTGCTATTTAGTTATATTGTTAAATGATTTACTAAAAGATTGTTTTCCTGTTGATCATCTAACTGACAGACTCATCATTTCAACACTACACAAAAACACACATATCTCAATTGATCATTTCCTGAGCCACTCCCCTTTGTCAAGCAGTTCATTTCATTACATTTTCTGTTAACATAATGACCACATGTTCACAATTAACATTAATAAAGAAGTAGCAAATATGTTCATACTTAATAACATAGAATTTAAATGTACACAGGTAGTATTTTTGGTTTGGTTCAAGATTGTGGGCTAAGTTAATAGAAACAACTACACTCAACTAATATCTGTATTACTATTTTAAAAAAACACAATCTTTCTCTATCCCTAACTAAACTGCTTTTATTGCCTAAACTTAACCTCACACTGGACTCAAACACTGGTCTGCAGTTTTTCTCACTTATAAAGCCCTAAATGATCAGGCCCCAATTTATCTTAAAGACCTCATAGAACCTTATTATCCCAGCAGAGC